>JAWPHD010007010.1:0-135650 GCA_037043455.1 Cyrtodaria siliqua
CTCTCCTCCCCCCCCCCCCCCCTCCCTCCCCCCTCCCTCCCCCCCCTCCTCCCCCTCCCCCGCTCCCCTCCTCCCCCCGCCCGCACCCCCCCCCTCACCCCCCCCTCGCCCCTCCCCCCCCCCTCCTCCCCCCCCCCCTCCCTCCCCCCCCCCCCGCCCCCCCCTCCTCCCCCCCCCCGCCCCCCCTCCCCCCCTCCGCCCCCCCCCCCCTCTCCCTCCCTCCCCCCCACCTCCCCCTCCCCCCTCCCTCCTGCCCTCGCCCCTCCCCCTCCCCCCCGCCCCGCCGCCCCCCTCCCTCCCCCTCCCCCCCCCCACCCGCCCTCCCCCCCCCCCTCCCCCTCCCCCCGCCCCCACCTCTCCCCTCCCCTCCCCCCCCCTCCCGCCCCCTCCTCCTCCCCTCCCCCCCCCTCCCCCTCCCCCCCCCCGCCCCGCCCCCCTCCCCCCGCCCTCCCCCCTCCTCCCCTCCCCCCCCCCCGCCCTCCCCCCCCCCCCCCCCCCCCTCCCCCTCCCCTCCCCCCTCCGCCTCCCTCCCCCCCCTCCCCCCTCCGCCTCCCCCCCCCCCTCCCCTCCCCCTCCCCCTCCCCCTCCCCCCCCCCCCTCCCCCCCCTCCCTCGCCCCTCCCCGCCCTCCCCCCCCCTCCCACCGCCCTCCCCCTCCCCCCTCCCCCACCTCCCCTCCCCCCGCCCCCCTCCCCGCCCCCCCCCCCCCTCCCCTCCTCCCCCTCCCCGCCGCTCCCACCCCCCCTCCCCTCCCTCCACCTCCCCCTCCCCTCTCCCCCTCCCCCGCCCCAGCCTCCCCCCCCCTCCCCCCCCCCCCCCTCCTCCCCCCTCTCCCTCCCCCCCCCCCGCCCTCTCCCCCCCTCCCCCCCCCTCCCCCTCGCCCGCCCCCTCCCCCCCCCCCTCCCCTCCCCCGCCCCCCCGCCCCCTCCCCCCTCGCCCCCCCCCCCGCTCCCCCCCCCCCGCCTCCCCCGCTCCCCCCCACCCCTCCTCTCTCCCTCCCCCTCCCCCCCCCCCCACCTCCTCCCCCCCTCCCTCCCCTCCCCCCCCCCTCCCCCCCCCCCCCCCTCCCCCCTCCCGCTCCCCCCCCCTCCCCCCCCCTCCCCCCTCCTCCCCTCCGCCCCTCCCCCTCCTCCCCCGCTCCCTCCCCCCCCTCCCCTCCCCTCGCCCCCCCTCCCTCCCCCCCCTCCTCCTCCCCCCCCCCCTCCCCCTCTCCCCCAGCTCCCTCCCCCCTCCCCTCCCCCCCCCCCGCCCCGCCGCCCTTCCCCCCCCCCCCCCCGCCCTCCCCCCTCCCCCCCCTCCCACCCTCCCCCCCTCCCCCTCCTCCCCTCCCTCCCCACCTCCCCCCCCCTCCCGCCTCCCTCCCCCCCTCCGCCCTCCCTCCCCTCCCCCCCCCCCTCCCGTCCCCCTCCCCTCCCCCCCCTCCCCCTCCCCCCCCCCTCCCCCCCTCCTCCCCCCTCCCCCCCTCCCCGCCCCTCCCCCTCCCCCCACCCCCCCTCCCCTCCTCCCCTCCCCTCCCTCCCCACCCCCTCCCCCTCCCCCTCCTCCCCGCCCTCCTCCCCCTCCCCTCCCCTCCCTCCCTCCCCCGCCCCCCCTCCCCCCCCGTACTCCCCCCCCCCCTGCTGGCGGCGGCCCTCGCCTCGACAGAGTCAGTATCATACCACCCCCGATCCCCACATCCACGAGACACATTTGCAACAGCCCGAATGGATAAATCCCGATATTTTAGTCGCAAAACAGCCCGAATGGATAAATCCCGATATTTTAGACGAAATCGATTTGGAAACATTTTAAAGAATACGGCGCATCTTCAAAAGTGACCAGTAATTGTTATATAAACCAACTCACTAAAGGAGACTCAACAATCACGGAAGCCTGTGACGTAGCGAATGAATTCAACAGCTTTTTATTAACATAGCAACAAGCTTAACACACTTAACTATATAATTATTTACTATAAGGCTTATATCCAGCCACATTTAGATTGTTGCAATATGATATGAGGAAATACAACGAAAGGAAATATTAATAATCTTTTAAAAATACATGTTTAAATGATGCAATGAACACTCTAAATGCAATGATAATTGACCAAAGAATTGTTCTTAATAAAACTGAATTTATGTTTAACGTTTCTAAGCAGCTTGTTCCTTCTTATATATTGGATATGTTTGAGTTACATAACATAAGTCACACACGTTACGATTTCATTGTGATATCAACTTTACGGATTCCTAAGCCAAATAATGAGCTAAGTATATCTTACTCTGGGCCAGTAATTTGGAACGAAATCCCAGAACATATAAGATCTAGCACATCAGTTAAAACTTTTTCAAACAATTATATAAAGTGGATAAAAAGTACTGTATAACTGAAATTGTTTTCGTTAAAATTGTTATTGAATCACAATATAGATTTTTATTTCTTTGTGAACACTTTTGTTTCCATTGTCAACATCGTTATGTAATCTTGTATATATGTTTTTGTTTACTATGTTGCTTTGTAAAGAGACTTTAGCCCTTTATAAAACTAGATTGTAGTGATAATTGTATTAAAAGCTTTTTTTTTTGTGTACATCTATGTATCTTCTTTTGGTGTTGCCTGATTTTAACCGATATATTTAATTTAAACCATGGTCTAATATTTTCATTTCTCATATAGAGATTAAGGATAAAGTCCGAGTAAACCCTTTTATTTTCACCTACTGAATATCTCAACCTACCGGAAGTTGACCGGATGTAAAAGTTATTAATAGCTTGGCATACGTGAACATAACTGTACCTTCTGCAAAGGGTGCCGCTGTTCTCAATTTTCAGGTATTAAGCAATCCCCTTCTAGAGGCGCGATATAAAATTCCTGTGTTAATTCTCGGTGGCTTGATCACGTATTCTCCATTATAACTCAAGTGGCTGATTTGCAGACTGGTTGTAAGATCGTTTATTTTCTATCTTCGTCTCTGGTTGTCAGTTTGCAACACAGTCCAGGTATTATTATACTTGAGTTGGGGGCTTTTTTCTTCACCGAAATACGTCGTCTAGTGCTCGATTTTCCCCCCGATGATTTGTCTTTGGAGAAAAACAGTTTTATTATATCAGGATATCCTGAGTATCTCAAATGCCAGTATTCGACTGTATGGCGTTAAATAATAGTACTAGAATTTGCTTCACATGTATGCACTGATGTATTCTGCAGTGTTTTTTTATAATTATCACGCCTTTCCTAAATTCTGTTATAAGGAAGTCATTGTAAATATTAATTTTATTCTTAAATTCAGTTTGATCTATAATTTGAAAACAATACATACAAAACATTTTTTAAAAATCGGATTTAAAAGAAAACATATAAAATAATAATACTTAATACAGAAATAAGAATGTGAAGAATAACAATGGATTAATAAAAGGTTTAAACAGAAAACATCGAGGAATACAATTAAATGTTTATTCAGTTTTTTCCCCCTCGTTTACAGCGGTATTTATCTAGTCTGCCAGTCTCCCCACCCAAGAGTTTACTAGATGAGCGTTGAAGAGAACAATTACTTTTAGATCTGTTTTACGAGGTTTATATAGATCATTTAGTTCTTTAGTGTTCATCTTATGTTACGTATAGTTCTGGGATATGTATACCACCTGCGTACATTGTTGCTGTATATCACCTGCGTACTCGTAGTTATGTTCAAGACAATGTATGCCAAAACTATCCCTGATCAATGCGTTAAAGGTAACAATTCCCTAAAGGTAACAACTCTTTTCAAAGGTAACGGTTTCAACGTTAAAGGTAAAAACTTAATGTAACCTTGATTTATTATCATAAACAGAAAAGTGTTGACCTCAATGTTCTTTTGAGCTCAATATTTTGCTGAGTGCAATATTCGTCCTTTATTGTGGATATTACGTTATTGTGGATATTACATTCTAAAAGTAGAGACAAACGCCCAACGACACATGTACAGCATTTACATAACTTAGGTATTCAAAACAAATCGACTATACATAGAAGCAACGTATACGACACCACAAACATAAAAAGGGTTGATAACACGGGTGCCGCGTTGATACGGTCAGTGGCAAAAAGGTCACTAGGGGTTTAAACCAGGTTATATGGTGCATCACATATCACTCTTACCTTATCGTTGTCCCAGTTAAACAGAACTGTGTAAATTAAAACATCCCGCCAGGCTAGGCAGCATTTTTAAGCAATAAAAGAAAAACACAAAGATGATCCTGTGTTTATGAATAAAGTATAGAAAGCCACACAAAAACAGTAAACTGTATCATCCTTTTCAGAACGTAGGTAGGCGTCATCATATAGGCTCCATAATCTGTCATTGCACAATGAAAGAGGAAGCATAGTGGCAACTGTAAACTGGTTAACCACTATACTTGCAGCGCGTTGCAAGATGATCGGAACATAACCGCTTTTGATGTTTTTTCTAAAAAGTTTGATGAATATTGTATGTAAGTGATCATGGCCAAGGATCTTACAAAGTTGGTAAATTACGTCACAATAGTAGTCTGGCAGTCCTTGTCGCGTTTTTATTTTTTGTTATTTTAAAAGTAGACCAGGGTTCAGATAACAAAATGTTGCAAAAGCCGTTTAGTAATACAACACGGTTATGAATGTCAACACTTTTGAGTTTGTGGTGTCATATATTTTGTTTCCATTTTTATCATTATTGTTTGTTTTGAATAAGTGTTTTTGGTTGACTATGCTCTGTGAATGCAACATTTCCTGTTTAACTTTTAAACCTACTTTTACGCCCTCAACTCGACTAAACTTACAGAAAAACGAATACGTTGCGAAAAGATATTGCTCGTGGAATATCCCCCGTCTTAATGGGGATAATCAACGATGTTAAAATTGAAATCAATGATTTTGGCATAAATTTTGCTTACTATTTCTCCATTATCAATGGAGAGATGCAAATCGAGAAAACAAACTATAGTATCAGAAACATTAGCTTTGTTGAGTTGAAGTTCATTAGGATATGCTGTATTTACCGCAGCAGAAATGAAAAGGTTGCCGATGTTCAAGATACCGTAAGGTGTTATTAAAGGCTTCGAAGACCGAAGTATCTGGTGAAAAACTCAACATGACATATCTTACATAGCAGTACAAAAACAAATCTGCGACAAGAGGTGTACGTTCCCATTGGGATACCAACAAGTTGAATACTGCTTACGTTAAGTAGTGCTAGGGATGATGACTCAAATAAACAGACTGCATCAGTATGTTATTTATTATATGCAACCATTATGAAGTTATTTTTTCTTATACATTTTGATTATATCTCTATTACTTTACGTAAAATACTGCCTTTACATACATACGTTCTAACGTAAAATACTGCCTTTACATACGTACGTTCTAACGTAAAATACTGCCTTTGAACTGCTTTTGAATAAGTATGTAGTTATGTATGCTGGATGTATTGCAAGTTACTTTAAAGGGACACACGGCACTTTTGATTTTTTTAAAAAACTCACGGCGTCCCGTCAGTTTTTCTACATAACTTGCAACAGAGAAGTACAGAGTATGTTTAAAGGTCTTTAAAGGGACACACGGCAATGTTGAGTTTTATATCAAGCATTAAAACTAGCACCCCGATTTAAGTTAATTATGTATCAATCTGATTTTAAAAAAGTACGAAAGGAGATATTTGGAAATCGAACACGTTAAATAAATAACTTATTGCAGTATTGGTTTGCATTGTTTGAGGCTGTTCATGGTCAAAAGTGAAATGTGCTTGCTACCGTTCACGCCCTCTAGCCCCCGGGGCCGGGTTGAGCAGAACTCAAAAACTATTTTCCTATAGTCAAATAAAGATTTAAGGTTTCAAAAGTCTTCGTTATTCTACCAGATTGTTAAATCTATTCTTGGTGCAATATAATCGATAGTTAGTAATATGTAAAAACAATTTGCTTTTCACTATTTTAATAATTAATTGTAATGATTGCAATTATCCAAATTAATGTAGAAAACTAACTAGACGCCGTGAGTTTTAAACAAATCAAGATTGCCGTGTGTCTCTTTAAGATGTATCGTACTACTCACACTCAACAAGAATGACATATCTGAAAATCTTCTCAAACCTTCAGTCCGACGGAATTAAAAGAAACATATCTGATATACATTTATTTTATTTTTCTTGCAATTGTACATCATGTCGGTTTACAATTTGTTCGCATTATCAGCCGCTGTTTTGACAGTGAAAATTTACGCGAACTGTTCCCTGAAGTAGATTCCATATATTTTACGGAGTTTAATGGGTCTATAATTTGTCAAAGTTATAGTGATAACAAGAGCTTGACATATCTAACAATCTTACGAAAATTTGGCACCATTAGCAAAAGTTTTGAGAAGAATGATTCAGGCACTCTTTTAATATATATATATAGATTTAGACGTAGACTCTTCTACACGGATTTTACTAAGATTTCGTGGGAATCTCTTGAACTGCAAGCGCCGCCTTCCAAATCCGAGCGTAAATTATAAATGAACAGTTGCTTGGGTCCATTTTGAATGACACTGGGCCAGTATAAAGATGTTATCAAACGTCATTAAGAGGTATAAAACGTACGTCACTTTCATAATGTATGTGTCAAATGTCAAATAAGCTGTTGACGCCGGAGAACAGACCGGATTTTTCGAGAATTTAGCATTCCTTAAAATTCATGAATGATATCCCAGTAGATCTACCTTTTAATATACCAGGAATGTCTTGATAGATTTATCAAAGATGAATATTTGAAATTCCGTTCTTACACACAATTAACTTGAATTAACAGTACATGTATTAGGAACTTTGTATAGTAGGGCAATAACTGTAGGATTTGTAAATATTACCATAATATTAAAACACTGAATTGTTCAATAGCTCGATAGGTTATTGTTCCTTACGATGCATTTCACATATGGCCATAGATGGACACATGATTTCCTATCTCTTACATGCGCTGCTCTGAAACATGGAACCATCCTCTTCATCTTCATTATAGTAAAACAGAAATACAGTGTTCTCAATTATACACATTTTTAATCATTTTAACTCCTAAACTATATACTGAAAGCAGTTTCAGATAACGAAACAGAACTGTTCATCTGGATGAGAAGGTGGGTTGAGCGCAAGAATCAGGTCCTCAAAGGTCAATGTCACAAGTAGAGGTCAAATGTCTCCTTTTTTGCATACCGATGCCACTCAAACGTTATTTCGTTAACGCCATAGTGTAAAAAGCATATTTTATTTATTCATTCATTCATTCATTCATTCATTCATTCATTCATTCATTCATTCATTCATTCATTCATTCATTCATTCATTCATTCATTAATTCATTCATTCATTCATTCATTTATTTATTTATTTATTTATTTATTTATTTATTTATTTGTCTCATATGCCGCGGTAATTCACAACGTGAAATGCACCGATGATCTGTTATTATACATATGAACACATTAAAGGTCGTACATCAGGTTTTCGTGGTCTAGGTGTCCGGCTTTAACAAAAAGACATAATGCTATTTTCTATTATAAAAGGCCAAAACATAATGACTGAGACTAAAACAATGAAGCCTAATTTACAGGGAAATTAATTCTGCACAATACTATGTGCTATCCTAGACCACGCACCACGGGTGATTTAAGCATGTTGAGCCATATTTAATTCAAAATCTATGTTGAATTCACATTTTAGAACTGAACAAGATGTTGTATTTTGTTCGACTGGCATTTTTATAATGATTTGGAAAGTTTTTATAATTTATTTTTTTTCTAGAAAAATCCTGATATACTCCTTTTAAACGATGATTTTAACAACCATATTTCATGAAATTATTACTTATTTTAACTTCTCTTTTAAACAAAGGCCGGCGATTCATGAAATGAACGTTGTTTAGTTCGGAATATTTCTGTAATCTTATTCAGCGAATGTGCAACATGGGTCTAGTATTATATATGCCCACACACCGAGAACACTTTACATTTTCTTCTTGTTTTATCTCTGATCACATTTCTCCATTCTCTCTCTTCTGACAATTTTTTATTTGTTCAGGACAACTAAACTCGCCTGCTTTCTAGAATTTCCGACAGTAAAATGTTTATTTTAGACTATTATACCCTCCATATGCGATTAGTAGACAAAATGAAAACATCTCAGAAAGATTACGAGGAAACTTAGATCTTATTTTTTCAAGATACTAAATCAGCAGTTAGTTGGGATAGCCTCTTTACTTACAGTGCAATGTTCGTTAAAAGATGTAATACTGATAGTGTTTGTTTAAGATAATATTTTATTAGACACTCTATATACGCGTACGGTACGGTTTTATTCGGAAAACTAGCCTAATGTTCACATGGCATACATTTACCGTCGACTTGTTGAGATGCTGAGAGAAATTGTCGACATATTGCAATGTATTTGTCGTGAGGTCAACGAAACGCTCTAGATATGCTAGTGTGATAAAAAAAATCAAAAAAATCAATGCTGTAATAAATAATATGACCATGTTAACTCGTTGATATTAAATCAGATTAAGGGTTTTGTTCAGTGTTCTTGGAGCTACACCTACCTATACATTTTTGGAAACGTTATGGTATACCAAACTTTTAATTTTATGGCGGCCATTTTGGATCTTGACCTAACATTAAGTGTGCGACACACTATCATGCGTGATACATTTCCTCCCAGTATCTGACGTGGGACGTAGCGGATAGACTTTGAACCATGACCATTAACATTTGACCCCGAATACAAATATTTTGTGTGAGACGTGTGTGTGTGTGTGTGAGAGGATTATAGTCCGTCCGCCTACGACAGGGGTCCTACCCGACGATTATAGGCACAATGGAGTCTGGACTTTTATCTGTGTGTTTTTGTGTGTGATGTGATGATATGTCTACTTGAAGCAGCGAACTCAATGGTTTCTTTATAGTGCTGCCACACTGGAATACCACGACGTAGTAGACATGATACCCCCCCAGTCACATTATTCTGACACTGGTCAATCAGTCGTAGTAACACTACCCATTATTTGTTCGTCAGGCAAGGGTTACAAGTGACTACTCCATTTTTAGTCTTTGGTATACGCAAGTTTCATTCCATTATATCAAGCAGTGTATGCCATATGGATCGGACATAACATTTGCATATTCATAATGACATCATCATTACAAGACCTTGTCTTGAACATTACGACACACAGTCTAGCAATGCGATAAACGCACATCAAGTTTCATCCAAAAAGCAAGAGAACGGGACGATGAAGGTTCACACAAAGGTGATTACCATCTCAAACAACGTCAGCGCTAGACAAAGACTCTTCATGACCACACCACCAGTATCTTTACTTCTCAACAGTTCAAAGGCCAATGTTCTGTAACATAACATCGCGACCTTTGCCCTAGTACAGTCAAAAGAGAGCATAGTGATTTCAACAAAACCAGAACTGCCATATTTAGTAATGGCAATCCATAGTAAAGGCAGTCCATAGTAATGACAATCTATAGTAATGACATTCCATAGTAATGACAGTCTGTAGTAATGACAATCAATAGTAATGACAATCCATAGTAATGGCAATGGCAATCCATAGTAATGGCAATCTATAGTAATGACAATCCATAGTAATGACAATCCATAGTAATGACAATCCATAGTAATGACAATCCATGGAAATAGCAATGGCAATCCATAATAATGGCAATCTATAGTAATGACAATCCATAGTAATGACAATCAATAGTAATGGCAATCCATAGTAACGACAATCCATGGTAATAGCAATGGCATTCCATGGCAATGGCAGTCTATAGTAATGACAATCCATAGTAATGGCAATCCATAAAATATCAATCCTTAGTAATGGCAATATATAGTAATGGAAATTGATAGTAATGACAATCCATAGTATTGGCAATCCATAAAAATGGCAGTCCATAGTAATGGCAATATATAGTAATGGTTATCTATAAAAATGGCAATCCATAGTACGGCCAATCCATAGAAATGCCAATATATAGTAATAGTATCCATAGTAATGGCAATACATAGTAATGGCAGTCCATAGTAATGGCAGTCTATAGTAATGGCAGTCAATAGTAATGGCAATCCATTGGCATACCATAATAATGGCAATGTACAGCAATGGCAGTCCATAGTAATGGCAATCCATAGTAATGGCTGTCCATAGTAATGGCAATCCATAGTAATGGCATCCATAATAATGGCAATGTATAGCAATGGCAATCCATAGTAATGGCAATCCATAGTAGTGGCAATCCATAGTAGTGGCAATATATAGTAATGACAGTCCATAGTAGTGGCAATTTATAGTAATGGCAGTCCATATTAATGGCAGTCCATAGTAATGGCAGTCCATAATAATGGAAATCTATAGTAATGGCAATCCATAGTAATGGCAATCCACTGTAATGGCAGTCCATAGTAATGGCAAACCATAGTAATGGCAATGGATAGTAATGACAATCCATAGTAGTGGCAATATATAGTAATGGCAGTCCATATTAATGGCAATCCATAGTAATGGCAGTCCATACTAATGGAAATCTATAGTAATGGCAATCCATAGTAATGGCAATCCACAGTAATGGCAGTCCATAGTAATGGCAATGTATAGCAATGGCAGTCCATAGTAATGGCAGTCCATAGTAATGGCAGTCCATAGTATTCCACAGTAATGGCAGTCCATAGTAATGGCAAAACATAGTAATGGCAATGTATAGCAATGGCAATCCATAGTAATGGCAGTCCATAGTAATGGCAGTCAATAGTAATGGCAATCTATAGTAATGACAATCCATAGTAATGGTACTCCATAATAATGGCAATATAAAGTAATGGCAGTCCATAGTAATGGCAATCCATAGTAATGGCAGTCCATATTAATGGCAATCCATAGTAATGACAATCCATAGTAATGGCATCCATAATAATGACAATGTATAGCAATGGCAATCCATAGTAATGGCAATCCATAGTAGTGGCAATATATAGTAATGGCAGTCCATATTAATGGCAATCCATAGTAATGGCAGTCCATAATAATGAAAAGCTATAGTAATGGCAATCCATAGTAATGGCGATCCACAGTAATTGCAGTCCATAGTAATGGCAAACCATAGTAATGGCAATGTATAGAAATGGCAATCCATAGTAATGGCAATCCATAGTAGTGGCAATATATAGTAATGGCAGTCCATAGTAATGGCAATCCATAGTAATGGCAGTCCATAGTAATGACAGTCCATAATAATGGCAATCTATAGTAATTGCAGTCCATAGAAATGACAATCCATAGTAATGGCAATCCATAGTAATGACAGTGACAGTATATAGTAATGGCAATCCACAGTAATGGCAGTCCATAGTAATGGCAGACCATAATAATGGTCATGTATAAAATGAAATCCATAGTAGTGGCAGTCCATAGTAATGGCAGTCCGTAGTTATAGCAATCCATGATAATGGCAATCCATAGTAATGACAATCCATAGTAAAGGCTATCCATAGTTATGACAATCCATAATAATGGCAGTCCATAGTAATGACAGTCCATAGTAATGGCAATCCATGATAATGACAGTCCATAGTAATGACAGTGGTAGTATATAGTAATGGCAATCCATGATAATGGCAGTCCATAGTAATGGCAGTCCATAGTAATGGCAAACCATAGTAATGGCAATCCATAGTAATGGCAATCCATAGTAATGACAATCCATAGTAATGACAGTGGCAGTCAATAGTAATGGCAATCCATAGTAATGACAATCAATAGTAATGGCAGTCCATAGTAATGGCAATCCATAGTAATGGCAATCCATTGTAATGACAGTGGCAGTCAATAGTAATGGCAATCCATAGTAATGACAATCAATAATAATGACAGTCCATAGTAATGGCAATCCATAGTAATGGCAATCCATAGTAATGGCAATCCATAGTAATGACAATCCATAGTAATGACAGTGGCAGTCAATAGTAATGGCAATCCATAGTAATGACAATCAATAGTAATGGCAGTCTATAGTAATGGCAATCCATAGTAATGGCAATCCATAGTTATGACAGTGGCAGTCAATAGTAATGGCAAACCATAGTAATGACAATCAATAGTAATGGTAGTCCATAGTAATGGCAATCCATAGTAATGACAATCCATAATGGCAATCCATAGTAATAACAATCCATAGTAATGGCAATCCATTCGGTGCTAATGGTGACAGGTTTCGCAATTTGATCACACATGCCTGCGTCCCAGAAAAAAAAGAAGAAGCAAATTATGCAACATCACAAACATAAAAGGGTTGACAATAGGGTTAACGCATTAGACGCTTACCCTCTATTGTCGTCTCATTTAGGCAGCATTAATAGGCACTCAAATTATGATCATGTTTATTTGAATATAAAACAAAAACAACATAACATGCTATCATCCCTTTCAAGAGTTAAGGTGACATCATCATAGGTCCACAATTGTTCGGATCTTCGCACAATCAAAGAGTAAATCATAGTGGCAGACAGTAAATGGGTCAACCACTAAACATGCAGTGCGGTGCAAAGTGATAGTCATAACCTCGATTAATAAACTTTCTAACGTCTTTAATAAAGTTTGTATGAAAGTTATCATGACCATGACGATGCTTCTAAATCACGTCACCACAGAAGTCAGGTTATGGTAGTCATTGTCGCAGAAGAGTTTTTAAATACTTACTTATATTTTAAAAGTAGACCAGGGTTACGACAATAACATTTTGAAAGGTTGTTCGAAGTTTATGGTAACGGTAACCCTGGTGGAGTAAGTTTTAAGTTGCCCAAAGGTTAAGGATATTGAAGTCATAGACAAACGATTGCGTTGAGAACCATAAACCCCAGAAGAGTTCTTATTTTTTATATTTCAAAAGTAAATCAGGGATACAATGATACAGTTTTGCACAGTGTTTTCGAAGTTTATGGTAGCCTTGATAGAGTAGCGTTTTAGGGTATGCTAATGGGTGCGAATTGTGCACCTCTTGTTGCAGATTTGTTTTTGTATTGCTATGAACGATATTTCATGTTAAGTCTTTTACCAGGTTCTTAAGCAGATGTAATTGAAGCCTTTAATGACATCTCTCACTATCTGGATGACATATTGAACATTATCAAACCTTTCTTTTCTATTGTGGTTAATACTATCAGTCCCAAAGAATTTCAAATCAACAAAGCCAATATTTCTGAAACTGTCGCTTCTTTTCTTGATTTACATATAATATCTCTATTCAAAATGGAGAAATAATAAGTAAAATGTATGAGAGAGATGATTTTAATTTTGATTTTGTTATTTATCCCCACTTAGATAGCGATTTTGCCTGAGCTATTTCTTATGGGGTCTATGTTTCTCAACTTATTCGCTTTTCTATCTGTGTATCACTAAGAAGATCCATAAGAGCTACCCTTACCATAAACATCAATAAACCTTGTATTCAGTAAAATTGTATTATCGTAACCCTGATCTTTCGTAACCCTGATCTTCTTTTAAAACACAAAAATAATAGAAGAACTCTTCTGCGACTAGGACTATCACAACCTGACTTCTATGGTGATGTGATTTACAAACTTCGTAACATCCTTGGTCATAATCACCTTCATACAAGCTAAAGGATTACCAAACGAGGTCATGACCCTATCATTCTGCGACGTACTGCATGTTTAGGGGTTGACCTATTTACAGTTCGCCACTATGCTTTCCTCTTTGATTGTTCGATGACCGGACAGATTGTGGACCCGATGATGACTTCTACCTAAATCCTCAAAGGACGATAGCGTCTGATACTTGTCTTAAATATTGTATTGTCGTACCCTTAATGGTTTGTTCTCTTGTTATTCTGGCTTCTGCCAAGTCATTGAGTACTTGCTTTGTGGCTTTCTAGGCTTTTGGTTTATATATTAATATATACTTGATCATTTATGTGTTTTACTTATATTGCCTATTAATGAGGCTTTGTTTGTTAGAAAAATATAACGTGGCGGAGACATCTTTATTTATACTGCCACGTTTTTTTGGGATGACAATACCGTAAGAGTGAGGTTTGGTGCAATATAGAACCTGGTTTACACCCCCCACCCCCCTCACCCCCACCCCCATATTAATGAGGCATTGTTTGCTAGAAAAATATAATGTGGCGGAAACATCTTTATTTACACTGCCCCGTTTTTTTGGGATGACAATACCGTAAGAGTGAGGTTTGGTGCAATATAGAACCTGTTTTACACCCCACCTCCCCACCCCAGCGGCCTCTTTTGCCACTGACCGTTCCAGGTGGTACATTCTTGTCAACCCTTTTACCTTTGTGAAGTCATATCTTTCCTGTATTTCATCTTTGTAATTATTGTTTGCTCCGTGCATGTTTTTGGTTGACTGTGGTTCTTCAATGTTACATTTCTTGTTCGACTTTTATATCTACTTCGTATAATTAGTGTTTAACCCGTTCATTTAATTGTGTAATTGGGATGACAATAAGCTAAGAGTGAGGGTCGAGTGCACCCTCTGGTCATATAGTAGTTTGCTTAGTATTTCTCCATTTTCAATAGACAGATGTATACCTCAAAAAGAAGCGACATTATCAGAAATACTAGCTTTGTTTAGTTAAAGTTCTTTAGGATAGATAGTATTATTAACCCTAGTAAAAAATAAAGTGTGGTCAATGTTCAATATGTCATCCAGATATCTACAGAGAGATGTTATCAAAGGCCTTGATGACATCTGGATGAGTATCTAGTGAACGACTCAACGTGAAATCTCTTTCATAGAAATACTAAAACATATTTGCGCCAAGAGGTGCACAGTTCGTATCCATATGGATACCAACAATTTGCCTATAAACGGTAGTTCCATACCTGACGAAACTATTATCTAATAAGAAAATTTAAGTGATTTACAAACTTCTTGGAATGATGTAATTGTCCATAGTGTCATTAGTAAACAACGTTTTAATATTGTTACAAGGAAAACATGAAGTATTTTTTCTTGCAAAAGCTTTTTTTAAATAAGAGCAATAAGCTTGTCTTCGATACGGGTGTGTGTTAAGATTGCATAAAGTATTGAAACGTCATAGGCTATAATAAAAGAAAGAGTATGAAAGTGGACCTTTAGAAACGGCTGAACACGATAAATAGGAAATATTGCAGTCTCGGTTTGATTGAGATTTAGAAAAAAACGGGTTGTATAATGATGTTGTGTAATTTAGGAATACAGTAAATAATTGGAAGCTTGTTTTGGTTTTTGCTTACGCCAGCCTTGATACACGGTGATGCCCTAAAACAAAACTATATATCAAAAGACGAGCAAGTATATGAATGTAATGCTTATGGTCCTTGCCAGGTCAAGCAGAGCTTGTGACCAGAAACATGCTATGGGCAACTACGAGTTCACTTCAACACCGAATGGCACTGGTGGCGCCGAATGGCGGAATACTGCCATGCAATGACAAGTTAATAAACATCTTTGAGACTTTGGAAGAAATGCTTCACCAATAATATTAGCAGCAGTTCCTTACTACAAGTGTACTCCAACGAAATGCTACAGATGCAGGAGCCACGGAATCCACACACATGGATGTCGACACAACACAGTCGAACTATTGCAGTCTTTGATGGTAAGCTCGACGAGAAAAGTAGCCACAATGGTGAGTCAGAGATAGCAATGAATGTGTGAATTACAATCATATTAAAAATATGTTATGAAGACAACACTGGAATAGGCAAGGCAAGCTGACTGCAATTCTCCATCAGTGCAGAGTGTGTGTCATCAATGGCATGGTAATGATTTCCGATGCCGTCGGAGTAACCAAAGGTCCAGATTGGCAGCATTCCCCAGCTGGGCTGACATCTGTACTGCAAGCACAATGCTGAAAGTGACAAGCATCCTCCTATTTAGAATGCTTTCAAGCAACACACGCAAACTGTCTATGTCCATGCCAGGGAATGAATCTGCAAAATGGATTCTACAAGAACACATCCGGTAAGCAGCTCACACCAACTAGACCATCGCAATCGTCATCATAATCATGCATATCTCCATACTTACGACCAGCAAAACAAACAAAATCAGAATTCCGGCTGAAATTTGAGGCCAAAAGGACGGCAACATTTCAGCAGGAATTCTGATTTTTTTTCAACGAGTTGGGCAAACGTCGATGTCAGTTTGCATGGAAAAAACGCCAGGTCTGCCAAGGACATTTTAAGACCGAAAATCTAAGTTTCTAAGAATCAAAATTCATGCATAAACCGGTGTCTATTTTGAACATGCAGGATTGTCTGGTTAATTTCAGCGAGCTTTTAAAAAGTGTTTGACCTAGTTCTAAATCCAGGTTGCCAGACACATTCAGACCTAAACATTAGTTCAGGCCTACTATTCAGAGTTATTTTTACAATTTCAATTATTATGATTATTGCATTTTGCGCAAAGGCGTATACTAACTTCTGGGTTGAAAACACTGAGGCAAATTAAATAGATATTTCAGTAGGCTTAAATTAAAATATAAACTTACTTACAAATGAGTCCATCAACAATTGCATAACATGATTAAAGGAGGGTATGTTAAGGTTTGCTGTATATAAAGGAGCAACATTAAAAAAGAAGAGTTATTAGGTTAGCTAGAATTCCAACCTGATCCTCTTGTTTTATTGGTTAAACTGCATCACGTGATTATTGGTCCTGTATCGATACACGCTGGTAGGTGAAAAAATAACAGTTGGACAACTAATTGCCGTTTGTTTATAGAACAAATAAGTCAATTATCGGAATTATAAGTATTAAACACATGTTTGCATGTTTTTTGTACTTTATTGGAAGGGTAACACTGTCAAATCACGTTGTAGACTTGAAAATGTAAATTGCATGGCGATGGTGGTTGTGATGAATATGGCGATGGTGATGGTCTTGACAATAGTGGTTGTGGTATTAATGAATATGGTGGTGGTTTGGTTGTATGATTAAGAAGATGATTGGTTTAATGACGATCATTGGGATATGATGAAGAAGGTGATGATTACTAGTAGCTTAAAAAAGACTTACTAGTAATACTATCGTGGGGGCATCTAACATTACCTTAGGACTTTACTCCACCCCATCCTTGCAACAGTATCGTGGGGTCCCCCATCAAGGAAAGTAACTACCATCTTAAGATGACAGCGGGATAGGTATTGTATTCATAGTTTTATAGATATTGGTTTTTGGAATATACAATGCCTTTTAATGAATTCGCAATGAACTTTTCAAGGTCAAATGAGAAAAAAAAATGAAGCTTATAAATTAAACATGCCAAGGTCAATGGCGTTATCCGTAAAAAAATGAAAAGTAAGTCAACTGTATTATTTTGACAAACAAAAAGACACCAGGGTAACCTCTTCAAATTTTGTCTCTGTATGCACATACTTGAGCGAGATATTGGCTTTCAAACACGTGTGTGACCTTGGGGCTTGAAATCGAATTGTCAAGGTCAAATAGCAAATCCATCAATCATGAAGCCTAAATATCAAGAATGCCAAGTGTCAATAGTCTATCTCCAACTTGAGAATAGTAGAAAACTTAAGATAACATGTATCAAAGATGGTTTGGATAGGTTCGTTATTAACTAAGCAATTAGCTTGGTATTGAACATTTGACCTTGACCTTTGCTTACAATCGATAGATTTTTCAAGGTTACATGACACAAGTTGTCAATTGTAAGACCAACAAATGTTGTATACCAAGTGTTTAGGTGCCAACTTAAAAAAGTAAAACGTAGGTCTAGGCCACATGGTCACCTACGACCGCTTTTGTCTCTGTAGACCATAAATGATAAAGATAATTCATTTGGCTTTTCTTTTTCTTTTTTTTTGACAGTGGCTTTTAACATCACCTTGTAGTCGAGTTGTCAATGTGGTAAAATATTAAAATTCATCATACGGTTTCTCAAATATCAAGTTTCAAGGCTCGTTTTTTTGTTTTGTTTGCTTTTTAAATGTGAACAATGGTAAAACTTTGCATTTGTCAATTAATTATAAGGCTCAGGTAGTGTTCAGGTTCCATCTTTAATGTGGAAAGGGTAAAACGGAAGGAACATATATATATAGGGATACAGTCATGGTAATCCTGATGTTTTTATTAAACACTACAATCAGACTGGATGTATTAAACACTACAATCAGACTGGATGTATTAACAATATCGTTTTAATTTTAAACCTGCTTTACATAACATTATGATGAAATAACGGGACAAGCAATTTTTTTTGTTTTGTTATTAAATAGCATTGATAACAGATGTATGTATATGTAAAAAAACAACTTTGAGCTATTTTTATAATTAACGGTAATTAATATTTTTGATGGTTTGCAAATATGTTTGTAGACAAACTAACGGGAGGCCGCGAGTTGTAAACAAATCAAGATTGTCATGTTTCCACTAAAGCATACGAAATCAACATGATGGCGACCTGATAATAACTACAGCATCTATCATAACGAACAGACACATGTACAGACACTTGATTTTATTTACATACACTTTATTGTTAATATCATTGTCTCACAATCGATGCTATCATTTTAAATAATTCTATATTAAACAATATCAAATATTAAAGAAACATACTTATAAAATATTTATAACTATAAAAATATACAACATACATAATTTAAATAGTATCAATGAAATAAACGGTATGACATAATAAAAATAATATATTTTTTTACGAGTTCATTATTCAATTGTTTACACTATTTTTTAAATCAAATTATGTTACAACTATGATTTCTTGGGTTATCCACATACCTTTTACCGTTTGTGTACCTATTTGTTTAGTATACGGAAAGGAAAAAGAAACGCATAATCAAAACATTGTTTATACTTCACTATTATATACACCTAATTCCACGTAATATTCCAGATATATCTCAACGTGTTTTGTACAAAAAGGGGCTACAACTAATTACAGAAAGGACAACTCTGTCATGTAGTAGACCTTTTAATCAAAGTATACTTTGTTACACGAAATTCAGAAAAGGTCGCCATTTCAGTATTGTGTTTAATGTTAAGAGATTGCAACGTTTAAGGCCTAAGTTTGCTCACCTGCTTGAGCCAAATGCGCATTATGTCGATAATTAAACTTTAACCATTGGTGTGTTCGGTGCCGTTTAAACCTTCTTTCCGAAAGGACAGGTCTAATGTCGCCATGTACCTTACTTTTCTATTGTGGTTAATACTATCAGTCCCATTCAGTCGATTAGTAGTAGTATATTAAACATACAATATATAGCGGAAATACCCATTATGCGTTTTTTTACCTTTCAGTATATAAACTCACGCTCTTCAGTATATAAACTCACGCGAACAGTGCACAAACAGTAATCACATAAGAGCATTGCATGAAGTATCATGCACGTGTAATAGCCATTTGGCATTACAATATATATGTGTAAGAATAATCGAATAACGCATTTTCAGGTGCGTCTTTATTTATAAAATTAGAAAGCATAGTTCCAGAGCACACTTGAAATATAAATTTCTATTGGCAATCAACGACACAGGGTAATTCTGTTTTAGTTTGGGATAAAACTTTACTATAGACATGTATATTTTAAAACCTATAAATATCCAACATCCAATATCCAATAATAACAGGTTCTATGTTTTTCTGATACTGTTTTCCCTTTAAAACAATCAGTTGTCTAGTCATACATATATTTTTCCTTATTTTTTCTAAAATTCGTCACGGACAATGTATCCAGCTGGCAGCCATCTTTGACACTTTTAATAATAAATTATTTCAAAATATCACATGTCATATCACGTGACAAAGATCACATGACACACTTTTCATAATATGGCGTATGGTTTATTGAAGTATTCATGCCGTTCGTTCCGTATGTGAAGTAAGGTTTCCGGTCACATGTTGAGCTTTGGCTGTATGTCTGAGATTGTAGGCGCATGCCTGAAAATATAGACATTTAAAATTAAGACATTACCATGACAATATACAGGTCCTATATGATGCATGACGATAAAAATAAAGTACAGGGGTTCTATCCAAATTAATATTTCTCTGAAAATATTAATAATATATTTTACTATTACCGCAATACAAAAGGAAATATGTAGAGCTTTAATGCAAACACACTGTAAAGCAAAATATAAGTAGTGTAATGTTAACATATAGGTATAAAACAAAGGAATATATTAGCAGTTTAATGTTAACATACACATATAAAACAAAGTAAAATAAGTAGTTTTAAGTTGACGTATAAAACAGCGGAAATTGTAAGTAGTTTACATAAACGTATAAAACAACGGAAAATATAAGTAGTTTGTTAACATACATATTAACAAATGAACTTATTAGTATTTTATAAAACAAAGGAAAATATTATTACGTTAACAAATAAAAATAGCAGTATTTTAAGAAAAGAAAACATACAAGGTAGTGTTTTAAATATAAGAAGTCATTGTTTACAAAGGAAAACATAAGGAACTTGAAATTAACACAAATAAACTAAAGTTAAGACGTCCTAAAGAATAACATTTGTGAAAATAAAAGAAATTAAATGTAAACACAAGACAAAGGACACCATATATTAATATCGAACCTATATATAGCTGATACTATTAGAAAAGAAGTGTTCACTAAAATTAAAGGAAGCATGCACAGTAATTACTGTAATATTTCATAATCAAAAGCAACAAAGAAAGGGTATAATTGTTCAATATGTCGCACCAATCATATATTTAATTCTATGGTAGAATATGAAAACTCCAGTTTTTATTGTGATTTATTTAATAATGATCATTTATTGACACACTTGAGCTGCTTATTTTAATGCTTGATAATATTATAAGATTGTTGCTTGAACCCTGCATATATATATACTCTTTTCACTTTTTCATAGAATCAGCATTTGACCTATTTAATATTAAATACGATAACATATCTAATATTTGAAAATTAAATGAAACAAAATGCGACACTGATACGATTTTTTTTGCCATAAATTGTTTTATCGATATGTACCGGAATATAAATCTGACAGTGTTGTAATAATTAAGCCAAATTACCGGCATTAGTGTGTACTCCGCCACGCCATGGTGGTATAATCGACATGGCATGTTGTAAATTTGAATTTTTGAACGGTGTTGTGATAAGATTCGAGATATATATGATGTATATTAGAACGTCTACGCTAGCTCACGTTTCTGGGACGATTTGCAAGAGTTTCGTATCTTATCTAGCAGAGAATTTCTTAAAACGTCAAGTAAAACACGTATGCCTGCAGTTCGGAATCAGGAAATCGTAAAATAATATAATTTGTTGCATTATCGGTGGACTATTTAATAACATTAAATGCTTTTGTATAAGTCTGCATTAAACACTTACCACAAACTTCGAGTTTAAAATCACATATTTTAATATAAATTATGAGAAAAAAAGAAAGTATTCTGCAGGAATATAAACCGATTAATATTATTATTATTTCATTTTAATAATTTTATTAGATCTACTATTTGTGTTAACATTACTTATATTGCTTTATTATTATTATCATTATTATTAGTATTGTTAGTATTGTTATTATTTATGTTACTTATTATTAATATTGTTGTTGTTGTTGTTGTTGTTGTTGCTGTTATTATTATTATTATTATTATTATTATTATTATTATATAATCGTATTATTGATTCTATTCCAAAATAGTTAAACAAAAAGTAATATGTTTTTAACAGAATTGTTATTTTCAACTACCACAAAATATTGTCTTATCTCAACATAGATAATGACACTGCAAAGGAATGTGAGCGTCAAAATATCGTTATGCTACGGCTGGTCATAACGAAGTATAGACTGCCTTCAATAATTTATTTTATGTGTGTCGTGCTCAGATCGGCCATTTTAGTAAACAGTGGTGTCTTAGAGAACACAAGGACCCGAACTCTCATTTTTCTTGAAAAAAATAATTCGTAAATACATAGATACCCCTATAAACTTTAATACAGCTAACCCCTCTTTACTTCCTCCGAGACCTAGATTTTAAAATCGGGAATCCAAGATGTTTTATAACACGTTTCTTTAATTGCTACTGATAAAGCCGACAGTAATGTAATTATTGTTTGAAGCCTACAATACGTTTGTTTTATTTCTGGAACTCGAAAGCACTTATTCATACAATCCAGTTCAATCTTCTGAAGATGATGTTGTTTCCACACATATCACTCGGTTCACCGTTTGAACAGCAAAACAAAACTTCCAACTATGTACTAGATTTCTAAATTACACAAATAACCTTATAAAGCCCGTTTTTATTCTAATTCTAGTGCCTTCAATACTACAAACATCTCCGACTTTTGTACTTCTATTTTTTTTAAATCGTTATATAGCTTGCCATTGTATGTATCTCAGAAATGGGGGAAATAAAGAATTGGTTGATTGATTGATATTCCTTATCATACTTGCTTTTAATCAGGTATGGAACTGGCGTTCATAGACAAATATTTGGTATTCCAGTTGGTACGAACTGTACACCTCTTGTCGCAGATTTGTATTACTATGAAAGATATTTCATGACGAGTCTTCCACCAGATACTGGATGACTATTGAACATTGACAACCCTTTCTTCTTTTTTTACTGTTAATAATATTTATCCTAAAGAACTCAATAGAACATATACTGATATTTCTTTTCACGAATTATATCTGTCGATTGAAAATGGAGAAATATTAAGCAAAATCTATGTCAATGGATACTTTCAGTTTTCACATTGTAAATTATCCCCCACTTAGTCTGGAGTCTTACCCGAGCAACTTTTTATCTGTTATAATTATATTTCTCGACTTATATTAGTCTTTCTAGAATGAACTCGAGTTGAGGACAGCATTTGTAACTAAAAAGGTATTCAGTCAGAGCTACCGTTACTATAACCTTCGGAAAACATTTGCAAAATGTTTTAACAGTGCCCTGATCTACTTAAAAAACGAAAATGTATTTTTGGAACTTTTTCTGCAACAAGGACTGTCATAACATTGTAACGTGGTTTACAACTTCGGAAGATCAGTGATCATCACATTATTAAACTTGAACGTTTGTCAAATAAGGGTATGTCCCTATCATTGTTCAGTGCATTCCATGTTTAGTCGTTGATCCATTTGCAATTCGCCATATATGTTTTCGTCTTTGGGTGTTTAATGACCTGACACATTGCGGACCCTAAGACGGCGAGACAGACTTAAGATAGTCTTTACATAAATCCTTAAAGGTATGGTCTTCAATAGTGCATTGTTGTGTGTCCTTAAGTATATTCATTTGTTGCTCTGATTTCTACAAAGTCATTTAATTCTTAATTAGTGGCTTTCTATGCTGCTTTTTTTATATATTCATATTGATATTCATAGTCATATTATTATTCATATGTACATGATCATCTTTGCGTTTTACGTATATCGCATATTACCCAGTTTGTTAGAGGATAAAGCCTGGCGGGGATTTCTTATTTACACAGTCCCGTTTAATTGGGACTACAATAGGGTAAGAGTGAGGTTTGGTGCACCCTAGAACCTGATTTGAACCCCCCAGTGGCATATTTGCCACTGGTACCGCTATTGTCAACCCCTTTACATGTAGTTGTGTCGGATACTTTACTTCTAATAAACCTTGTATTATGGTTTGCTTTGAATGCGTATGTATTGGTTGACCGTGTTTGTTATGTCAAGGGGCGTCCGTGGCCGATTGGTTAGAGTCTCTCACTTGAAATCACTTGCCCCTCGCCGCTGTGGGTTCGATCCCTCAGGGACCTTTGGATCTTTACGGGAGGAAACTATCCAGCTGGCTTGCGGAACGTCGGAGGTCCTACCCAGGTGCCCGTCCGAGCTCGAAAATTGCCCGGAGGGGCACCTGGGGTCTTCCTCCGTCAACGGAAGCTGGAAAGTCGCCATGTATGACCTTAGCTGTTGGTGCGACTATAATCTCCAATCCAGTTATTATGTGAAAGCTACATGCCATGTTTGACTTGTATACCTACTTTGGATGTGAAAATGGATATAATTTGACGTGTGAAAAAAAATCTTCAGCCTGCAAAGTCCTAATGTCATGAAATTTATAATAAAAACATCATATTAATTTATCTGTATGCTTTCAGAGTCACTGGGATTCAGACTTATATTAAACAGACTGATAATAGTTGCAGCAATAAAAATCTCATTGAAAACAATGCTTTTATATGAAACTCAGGACCGTCAATTAAATTGTTGTGTATAAAAAAACTATGCAGAAAGAACGCTACAGTTTTTAAAAATTCAAAGTGTTGACCAATGAGTCAATGACGTCATAACGAGGCAAATAAACACAGGTATATGTTATTAGAAAGAGTTGTATTAATTCAACACATACGTACGCACTCGGTACATTTGAAAACCCAAAACTCAGGAATGTTTTTAATTTCTAGAGATGTTAAAGTTAAATGTGTTTTAGCTGAACGAAGTAGAGCAAATCGTATGCAACTGTTTATCGCCGTATATTAACCTGTGGGACAAACATACTTGTGTACTAACAAAATGCAATCTTGAGTATACAAGTCAGCAGAAGACGAAGGCATGCTGTCTTAGAATGTCCAGTATATGAATTCTATTTAATAAAAGCTTGAGAAATTAAGAGACATTTAACTCGCATGAATCAGACTGTAAACATGATATCTATGTTCCCCACATAAGAAATGATAAGGATCCGTATAAAAAACCTAACTAATCGGAGTGTTGATCATTGAATGGATGCTTGTTTGACTGTCGGTCGTACAGCGAGCATTCACTGATGTCAATGACACTTCGACGGTGGGGACTACCCTACCTCTAGACTGGCTCCCGTCTCAGTGGTCATAGTTTCTTTTAATATTTTGCAACCAGAATCAAAATAAAATTTTAAAATCCTGGTTGATGGGACAGCAGAAAATTAAATAATCTCAATTCAGTTATCCTTAATATTTTGCTATATAACTTCTAGACATAATTTACATTTATTCAACACATTGAAACCCGTTTTGAATAAAAGCTCTAAATAAATATGTTTTTTAAGTTTTTTGTTGAAGTAGAATTTTCCATTGAAAATCCCCCATCGAAAACAACTTTTGTATGCGATTTTTTTATTTCTCAACCGATTTTGAAAAGTACGGTATTTTTTATTTACCACTCAAAATGTCTGATTCATTGATATTCATCTTATTTAGGTACTAGTTGATTTCTATCTTTAAAGTACAAAAAAACTATGGCTTTAACAAGCGCCCCGAACAATACAGCAGAAGACTAGGCTGATGGAACATATCCAATACCAATCCTTTGGTGCTGGCCATACCGGTATATTGTGTAGTTGCCTGTAATTCCGGATACTAGCTTACCGGTTACTTTTACTGAGTATTCCTTATGCTTTATGTGTGAAGGTAACTGAATATGAAACATAATGTTACAAACAATCACATGTATTATGGAAGAAAACTACCACACAGTACAAATCAACTGGCCATCGCCTATAATTAAGGGTGACGGGTATAATTAAGGGCTATGGGAATAATTAAGGGTGGTGGGTATGAAGTATCGGTTATATAAATGAAACTGTGTGTACATTAAGGTATCATTTTCCTTGCCGATTAGCCAGAATCATTAATTGCGTGGTATCTATCCACTTAGCGTTAATGCCCCGTCTTATTATTAACAAAGATATATTTCATCCCTCACTAGCAGACAAGCAACGTACAAATCGCAGCACATCTCTCTAGGGGATATGCTTTACTAACGAGCTGATGAAGGGATATACATTTGCATGAAGCGCATCGTTTGAAGAATGCTTATACAAATGTTTACTTTAGATTCTTTTTCTCGTTACCAGGAAGAACGGATTATAGAGGTTCGTGTCATTTACCGAGGTCCCTTTACGAAGAAATAACGTATTTAGCATCACGTGCGCACGTGCTCGTACACTGGATACAACTTTATAAAGAATCCGCAATACCACGATGCATGGTGTTGCAGGTTATAGCCGAGATGGAACAATAGACAAAATGTTATTTTGCGAAATTCAGTAACGTAGTCATATTTCTTTTGGTATTTTAAGTTGTTTCTTTTTCTTTATGTTAAATAACTGTTATATGGAAGACAAACCATCACATGGAATAACACTATTTAGTCCCATGGAATTAATGGAGAAAAACAACAGCAAAATAACGATACCATTATGGTTTATTGCCTGGTTTTCAAGTGAATTGAATTGATAAGTATTGTAAATTGTAATGTTCTATTACATCTATTACACTGCAGAATATAGAGCATATTCAACGTAGTCTTATACTTATCGTTTTGTTTATTTTAGTAATTATTTTTTAAAATAAACAAATGTTTTCTATTATTACGTTTCTGTTTCTTTTTTGTTCATATAACCAGGAAAAGTATCGGCTAATTTCTCATATAAATGATAAACGGTTTCTAATCACTGTGTGGAAATATTATCAAATAAGTTTATACAACCATGGCACGATTCAGTAAATATTTACATGTACGCGAAATGATATGTTAACAAGAAACGAGGAACTTCACCGCTTTGCGTTTTTCATCCCACCGCGATTTGCACAAAAATCCGGGAATCGTTTTCATGTTCTCTAAATCGTAAATGTTTATATTGTTGAGCATTTTTCTACATATGTCAACCTTATAACAATGTAATAATCGGATGATTCATATATTTAAACTATCATAGTGATCGGATTGTGTATGATTAAAGTCACAATCACGTCACCAACAGAACAGATGTACACCACACTTCTAAACCTATTGGAATATATATATATATATTACTTACATATTTTGAGAATCCAAACTTTATAGACACAATATAAGCGGCTTTGACCAGCCAGGCAAAACATAAAAACTGCAGCGCCGAATTAAGAGTTTCCAACTCATAATTCATTTTACATATATTAAAAATCCGTAAATAAAAGTATAAAACTAATAAAACTATATTTTTAATCAGCACATATACATTATAATATGACCTGAACACCAGAATAGCGTTTTAATAAACAGTTTTGTAGTGTAATTTTGCCGTAATTTGGTGGGTTAGTTTCTTTAAACTGCAATATACTGCCTAAAATGACCACATTCAGGTGCTGCCCAAAATGACCACATTCAGGTGCTGCCCAAAATGACCACATTAAGGTGCTGCCCAAAATGACCACATTCAGGTGCTGCCCAAAATGACCACATTCAGGTGCTGCCCAAAATGACCACATTCAGATGCTGCCCAAAATGACCACATTCATGTGCACACACTTAAAACAAACACAACACACATACGTACATAATTAGTATTATCGCTAAGTGTTAGACACCATCTTCGATTTACGTGTTTAGGTTCATATAGGCACATATAGTATTGGCTTTTATTTAAAAAAAAAAAAAAGGTATATAATATTAGCCTAATAGACCGAATTCAGTAATATTTTTCCAGTTATATTTATTCTGCAGAGCTTATGAGTTAAGAAGTACAAGTTAAATATAAAAAAAGTTATAATTCAAGCAAAAACAGGAATCATTTGTTAAATGTTTTCAGTGTTAAAGTAATTGACTATTCCGCAGAGTAAGAAACAAATACATTTTATAAATGTCTTGCAATTATCATAAGACAATTAAATTAAAAATACATAAATACACATTCAAAATATTTAGATATTTAAATGGTACCATGGAAAATGTGTATATATGTTGCAAAACATTTAGTTATGATTGCGTTTAAATATCAACATCTTTAATGCGTATTTATTTTTTGTTTAATTTAAAAAAAATTGTGCTGATTAGCGCTGAATGTTTGAAATATGTTAAAGGGACACACGGCAATCTTGACATTTTTAAAAACTCACGGCGTCCCGTTAGTTTATCACTTAACTTGTATTTGTTCAATCATTAATATTAATTGTTAGAATAGTTCAAAGCAAATTGTTTTTACATATTACTAACTTTTTATAATATTGCACCGATATTATATTTTAAAAAATGGTAAAATAATGAAGAAAATTGAAATCTCAATTTTTTTATTTAATTATATGCAAGCAGTTTTAAATTAAAAACGACGGAGAATAACTAAATCGAGGAACACATTTTAATGTTTGAATAAAACTCAAGATTGCCATGTGTCCCTTTAAAGGGAGTGTCTCTTTAAAGGGACACACGGCAATCTTGACGTTTTTATCAAACATCAAAGTTAACCTCTCGATTTATTAATTCAGTGAAATTTTGCCTTGAAACCTGCTTGCATATCATTAAATAAAATTTTGAGTTTTCAATTTTCATCGTTTTTTTAACAAATGTTGAAATATATTATTGGTGCAATATTATCAAAAGTCAGTAATATACCACAACAAATTGCTTTATACTATTCTTATAATTAATATTAATGACTGAACAAATGCAAGTTATGTAGAAAAACTAACGGGACGCCGTGAGTTTTTAAACAATAAAGATTGCCGTATATCCCTTTAAAACTAATTTATTTAGTTTTGCTCATGCTCATGGGTTTTGGTTTGGTCGATCTGAATTACAAGGTGAATAAAATCCTCCTCTACTTCATCACGGGACTGTTTTCTGGTCATGGAAACCGAGGATATCGACATAACCTGGCATAACACCTTATAATAATAATAATAATAATAATAATAATAATAATAATAATAATAATAATAACAATAATAATATAATATAATAATATAATAACAACAAGAACAACAATAACAACAACAACAACAACAACAACAACAACAATAATAATAATAATATCATATAATAATACTAATAGTAATTACAAAAAATAAAAGTAAGTTCATATTCTATTTTGCAGTAACTTTATAAACAAACAAAGTATAACATTGCGCAAAAAGAAACATGAAAAGTATGTTTAATATTAAAACAAAAGTCTTCATTGAATTTGATCAATTTAATATTAGCCTATATAAAACGGAAATCGTATATAAAAGAAATATTATGAAATTGGTTTTGTGGACACACTTAAACAGATGTTTGAATGGTGTTTTACGCCATTTTAGCACATGCTAGCCATATGTGACGGTCGATTTTGCTGTGGTAGAGGCAGACCACCCAATTTTCCTTGGGTATAACCAGTACCTCTCGCCATCCGTAAGAATCGACACTTCCACAGTTTTACAGAAGCAATTGCACTAAAATAATTCCACAGCAATGTTTCGCTAATTTGAGAAGAACGTCACCGCATGACGTCATTGAAGAGCGCGCGACTCAGTATGTTTCCACTGGTTATCAAATTCCCGGATGTAAAGTGCACGTGCAGGTTAACGTCACCTGGGGTGCTGACAAGCGATAACAGTTTATTGAAACTTAATTAGTTAATAACCACCTCATTAATGAATATAATTGGTGTTGCAACATCGTGAAATGTCGGGGGAATAAAGTGTCATGGTTTCATGTGTTTGGCGTAGTAGAGTACAACGGGTGATTGTTCCATGAGGAGAAGAAGCAATGTGAGCATGTGCTGGCAGACATTATTTCTTCAAATTTCCAACATGACCGCGTTCTAACGTTAAAGTAGCCAATCGATTTTCTCCAAAAAAAAGTTAGCTTTAGTTTTGCTTATAATTAGCCAAAACAGCCTGTTTGCAAGAAACAAGGTATGTACATATTTATTGTTTAAGAAACATGTACATATCTAATGGCACGATATGCGCGTACTCAGTGACTTTAATAAATTATATTAAATAAATTGAACGTGGGAATCTGCAGTCTAAACTCGAACTATCTTATTTATTTATTTTTTTATTTTAGTTTTATGTATTAAGAAAAATAACAACTTTCGAATGAATCATTTTGATTGATTGTAATACATTTAGGAATAACTTGAGCGGTACTTTGCAAAATTGATGCCGACTGTCAATTCGTATCTAAATGTCTGTTCACGGTGGCACCCCGTAGATAACGCTTGTAAAACAGTTATTTATTTTCGCGATAAGAACACCAACAACCGGTGTCTAAATTGCGGAACTTTAATCTGTCGTCTGCACCGTTTGCATCACAGTCACTGCACCGAAAAACGCAAAAATCTATCAACGGCCTTGTTGAAATAGGAATAATATATGGGGTTGGACCGACCTAGGTGACGTCATAAGCAGCAATTTCGGGTCCTACAATGTATGTGAAATTCCTATTGGCTTCTCGGGCGTGGAAATACATGTTTCAAAGCATGACACTGTTTGCATTCGAGCAATTCGCGGGAAGAAAACAAATCAAAGATGAAAACGACGCCCTTATAAACAATGGATTCATTGTTTTTAATCCACAATGCAATAGTTCCGTTTGACGCATGCGTAACATTAGAAGCACTTCTGAAGCAATAATCCAGCATGATAACGTGGCTATATAAATGTGAATCCCGATAACAACCGGCGAGATAACGGGATAACATATTTTGTAAAATGATCATGTTTTCGAAGTATGAAAACTGTATGCATACTAAACGAAAAAAAAAAACGCAACTCGGGAATTTTCGCTAAACATTGTTTGCATCGTATGCTGCTGTTAATCGAATGGTACATTAGGCCTTTCATTTTGGACATAAAAATTAAAACAACACATAACACACCAAATGGTATCCCTTCAACGTTTCATTAGCGATAAAATACGCGTTTGTGAGAAAACTTGGTATGTACAATTTGGTATCTTTTTACCTTAAATACGGTACTGAAATGGCTTAAATTTTCAAAGCGGAGCTTGAACATTTATGATCGTGTTACAAAGAGTACTGTGATCAACAAGTCTACAACATCACAGTTTTTTTCTTTCATTAACTAGATGCAACCTTTATTTTACAAAAAATCTTGAGATTTCTCTGGAATATTACGTGGAATTAGGTGTACAGTATATATATATATATAGCGGAAATTCCCGAGTTGCGTTGCTTTTTTCCTTTGGTATATAATCCATGCACAGGACAATGGCGGGTTACATCCAATCCATGTACAGGACAATGACGGGGTTACATCCAATCCATGTACAGGACAATGACGGGGTTACATCCAATCCATGTACAGGACAATGGCGGGGTTACATCCAATCCATGTACAGGATAATGACGGGGTTACATCCAATCCAGTACAGGATAATGACGCGGTTACAGCCAATCCATGTACAGGACAATGGCGGGGTTACATCCAATCCATGTACAGGACAATGACGGGGTTACATCCAATCTATGTACAGGGCAATGACGGGTTACATCCAATACATGTACAGGACAATGGCAGGGTTACATCCAATCCATGTACAGGATAATGACGCGGTTACATCCAATCCAGTACAGGATAATGGCGGGGTTACAGCCAATCCATGTACAGGACAATGGTTGGGTTACATCCAATACATGTACAGGACAATGACGGGGTTACATCCAATCCATGTACAGGACAATGGCGGGGTTACATCCCATCCATGTACAGGACAATGGCGGGGTTACATCCCATCCATGTACAGGGCAATGACGGGGTTACATCCAATCCATGTACAGGACAATGACGGGGTTACATCCATGTACAGGATAATGACGGGGTTACATCCGATATATTTAAAACATCGCTTTAAATCTATGTTTTTGGGTAAGACATCACCGTGTTGACTCACATCGAGGGATTCTCGTGTCCGATAACACCCTCATAATGGTGTGTGATAACATGATTATTTTTTGCTCTAAAATAATTAAAGTCAGCATTGCTTAAGATTTATCGAATGAAAAGATACGGAGCATGTTAAGATGAATGAGTAACCTCTAAAATTACCAAGAATTGTGGGAATTTTAAGGATCTCAACCTTTGAAAAGGAGTTTCCATGGGTAAGCGAATTTTTAATGAACCGGTAAATGACATTTGAAAATAGTCTGGACTACCTTAATATTATTTAGGGTTGTTTGGATATGTTTTATTGCCCGTTTTGAGCATGTGGAAAATACATGTTTGAAAGAGCACCACAGCGTTGTATAATTTACAAGGTACAAACCAAAATAGTTTTATACTAGCCAACATAGTATTATATTAGCCAACGTATTAATATACGAGCCAACATATTAATATACTAGCCAACATATTAAAAACTAGCCAACACAGTAGTATACTAACCAACGTAGTATTATACTAGCCAACATAATACTATATACTATAGAACATATTACTAGATTACCCAACATAAAACTATACGAGCAAACATACTATTATACTAGCCAACATAATACTATATACTATAGAACATATTACTATATTACCCAACATAAAACTATACTAGCCAACATACTATTATACTAGCCAACATAAAACTATATACTATATAACATAGTACTATATTAGCCAACATAATACTATATACTATATAACATAGTACTATACTAGCCAACATAAAACTATACTAGCCAACATAAAACTATACTAGCCAACATAATACTATATAATTTAGAACATATTACTATATTAGCCAACATAAAACTATACTAGCAAACATACTATTATACTAGCCAACATAATACTATATACTATAGAACATAGTACTATATTACCCAACATAATATTATATACTATAGAACATAGTACTATATTACCCAACATAAAACTATACTAGCCAACACAGTATTATACTAGCCAACATATTACTATACGAGCCAACATATTAATATACTAGCCAACCTATTAAAACCTAGCGAACACAGTATTGTACTAGCCAACATAGTATAATGCTTGCCAACATATTAATATACTAGCCAACATTGTACTACAGTAACCAACAAAGTAATATACTAGCCACTACAGTATTATACTATCCAACATAGTATTATATACTGGCCAACATAGTACAATACTAGCCAACATAGTTTTATACTGGTCAAAACAGTATTATATTCTAGCCAACATAGTATTAAACTAACCAACATAGAACTATACTAGCCAACATAGTACTATAGTAGCCAGCATGGTACTATAGTAGCCAACATGGTACTATACTTACCAAAATAGTACTATACTAGCCAACATAGTACTATACTAGCCAACATAATACTATACTAGCTAACACAGTACTATACTAGCTAACAGAGTATTATACTAGCCAACATAGTATTATACTAGCCAATATATGAATAGACTAGCCAACATAGTATTATACTATACTACTTAGTAATATACTAGCCAACATATTAATATAATAGCTAACATAGTAATATAATAGCCAACGCAGTACTATTCTAGCCAACACAATATTATATTAGCCAACATAGTAATATACTAGCTAACATAATAATATACTAGCCAACACAGTAATAAACCAGCCGACATAGTTCTATACTGGCCAACACAATATGATACTAGCCAACATAGTAATATACTAGCTAACATAATAATATACTAGCCAACACAGTAATAAACCAGCCGACATAGTACTATACTGGCCAACATAGTACTATACTAGCCAACATAGTAATATACTAGCCAACGTAGTACTATACTAACGAACATGATACTATATTAGCCAACATAGTACTATTCTGGCCAAAATAGTACTATACTGACGAACATGGTACTATATTAGCCAACACAGTACTATACTGGCCAACATAGTACTATACTAGCCAACATAGTATTATACTGATCAACATAGTACTATACTAGCCAACATAGTACTATACTGGTCAACACAGTACTATACTGACCAACATAGTACTGTACTGGTCAACATAGTACTATACTAGCCAACAGAGTACTATACTAACGAACATGGTACTGTAGTAGCCAACATGGTACTATACTGGCCAACATAGTAATATACTGGTCAACATAGTACTATACTGGCCAACATAGTTTTATATCAGCCAACATAGTAATATACTAACCAGCATAATATTATACTAGCAAACAAAGTACTATACTGATCAACATGGTATTATAGTACCCAACATAGTACTATACTGGCCAACATACTATTATACTAGCCAACATAGTACTATACTGATCAACATAGTACTATAGTAGCCAACATAGTACTTTACTGGCCAACATAGTATTATACTAGCCAACATAGTAATATACTGGCCAACATAATATTATACTAACCAACATAGTACTATACTGATCAACATAGTACTATACCAGCCAACATAGTACTATACTGGCCAACATAGTACTATACTAGTCAACATAGTACTATACTGGCCAACACAGTACTATACTGGCCAACATAATATTATACTAGCCAACATAATATTATACTAGCCAACATAGTACTATACGGATCAACATGATACTATAGTAGCCAACATAGTACTATACTGGCCAACATAGTACTGTACTAGCCAACATAGTACTATACTGGCCAACATAGTACTATACTAGCCAACATAGTACTATACTGGCCAACATAGTACTATACCAGCCAACATAGTAATATACTAACCAACATAATATTATACTAGCCAAAAGAGTACTATACTAACGAACATGGTACTATTGTATCCAACACAGTACTATACTAGTCAGCATAGTACTATAGTAGGCAACATAGTACTATACTAGTCAAGATAGTAATATACTAGCCAACATAGTATTATACTAGCCAACATAGTAATATACTAGCCAACATAGTATTATATTAGCCAACATTATAAGTACTATTCTAGCCAATATAGTATTATAGTATCCAACATAGTATTATAGTAGCCAACATAGTAATATACTAACCAACATACTATTATACTAGCCAACATATAAGTACTATTCTAGCCAATATAGTATTATAGTAGCCAACATAGGACTATTCTCATGTTCATATTATCTCGTATTATCAGCTGGCAAATAGTTTTAAATAGTGAACGAAACAGAATCTGTTTTTATCCAAAAAGAAGTTTAAAATGGTACGTCTTTGCAAGATTTCAGAAATGACACATGATTTACTCTATCTCTATACGTTAACGCGTTTAAATATCAGTTCCACATAAGTAAAAATGCTGCCAAACGCATGGCAAAAACGACTGCATAGCTAGCAACCTAATGATGTAAAAGTGTAGATTTATGCGAAGTTCAGTTACATTTTATTCAGCAAAAACTAAATCTTGATAACTACTTTACAGAAGCTCTTTCATAAAGTTGTATGATCAAATGCTCATTATTAGAGAAATATGTCAAAATAATGATGCTTATATTTCAGTAAAGAAAAACACACAAAAAGGTCACAGAGAACCTGAATGGAATATTTTCTCTGCAAAAATAAAATGTTAGCTAATTCAGTTATGAAAATAATTCACTGATACTCGTAACGCGAATGAAGAACTTTTCAAAAAGTATCGATATTTTAAACTGGAGATAGTATCTTCTTTTTGTCTTCTTTTCTGCGTAATAATGTATTTTTGAATGCAGGTTAGTATTTAAGACAATAATACAAAGTGTATGTGCATTTAAATGCGCCGAAAGGAAACATGTTTTTTGCCATCAAACATTTTTAAAAAATAACGAAAACTATTAGAACAATTATGTGAATAAGCGATATGAGTTTCTTAAAGGGATATTGAGGGGAAAATTACACATTCGTTCTTGAATACAATACATTTATAATATAAGTCTAATACAAATGTATAGATTATCATTTTTTAATTTTCAAAGATGAAATTAAATCTATTTTGAGTTTTAATCTTTCTTGATTGACGCGGACACTTTTAAGATAATCGCAACATATGCAAACTAATATTTTATATATACTGAAGAGAAAAAGAAACGCAACTCAGGAATTTCCGCTATATAGTGTATATACTGCACACTTAATTACACATAATATTCCAAAGAAATCCCAAGAATTTTGCAAAAAAAAATTGCAGTTAGTTAGAGAAAGGACACAACTGTGATGTTGTAGGCGTTTTAATTGCAGTACACTTTGTAACAAGAAATTCATAACTGTTGAAGTTCCTCTTTGAACAATTGAGCCAGTTCATTACTGAAGAGTTTGCAAAATGTTGCATCCTAAGTTTGCTCACATGCTTGAGCCAAACGCTTACTCTGTCAATAATGAAACGTTGAAGGAATACCATTTGCTGTATTATGTGTTGCTTTAGTCTTTTTACCCCGAAAGGAAAGGTTTTACGTAGCCATGTACCATTCGATTAACAGCAGCATATTGTATGTTTTATTGTACATACACTATATAGCGGAAATTCCCGAGTTACGTTTCTTTTTCGTTCATTATGCATCAAGAGTAACAACTACTGGTGTAATATAAGTATGCATGCTACAAAGGACACTCTATGCATCACAAATGATATATAAAATATTTATTTTGGTTTAATGTAAAAACATGCTTGATCATTTCAACATAAAGCACTGCATTAACCGATAATTAAAGCTAACATAGTTTAATTAAAATACTCAGTGCTAATTGGTTATAGATAAGTTTTTAAAATTCCTATCAAGACTGCTGACGTCACATCCTTCAACCGTTAAGGCGTCCTTTTAAACGTCAGAAAACATCCAAACAACAATTACGTTAGTTTAAGCAATAAATTGAAATTGTTAAAAACAGGATAGCATTGTATATTTTCTTCGTTTGGTTTTGAGAGAATGGCATACAATGTAAGTTGTGAGAATTTGTTTATAATATGTTCAATCTCTCTAAAAATAATCCATGTCAGATAAGAAATAAACTATTTCCAGCGGGTTTATATTATTTTCAAAACCTGGTGGTTGGGACTCGAAACACATCAAAACCGCGAGCCTACGGCAGTGACATAAAATAATAATAATAATAATAATAATAATAAAGACTTTATTTAACGAGAGAACTCATTTGAAACTAGTCAATCTACCATGAGGCCCTCACAATCAATGTTATTTTTATGTTATATATGCCTTCAAAAGTTTGAAGCAGAATGATATCTCGGAATAATAATTCTTCCTAAAATGCAAAACATATTTTCATAATTTCATACTTTTTAATTAAGTTTAATAGTTAACAGTTCATAAGATAAAACAAGTTGCTTTCGAAATTAAAAGAAGAAAAAAAGCTTGACGTGAAACAAAAATGAAGAAATAAAACTGTATTTCTCAAAGTATTATCAGTTTTATTTACTGCAGAATGTCAACGTTCATTGAAAAGCATACAATAAATAAATAACTTAAGGTAAATTAAACCACGTGTTTTCATTGGTAATATTGTCTCCCCAGGGACACATAAGCACTTGGCTGCGTTTAAAATAAAAAGAAATCATGTGTGTCAGAAATGTTTCATCTCCAAGTGAGAAAACTCAAATATGTTCACGAATGCGTAGTTCTTTCATTTCTTAATGAAATAAATCAGATACCTTCAAAACATGAAATACTCTCTATGTATTCTGAAAAAACAAACAAACAAACAAACAAACAAACAAACAAACAAACAAACAAACAAACGAAAAACCCTCTATGTATTCTGCTTTCAATAGTTACCTGCTAATGCGAGATCCACGGGTTCTGACGAGGGGGTTACATTGCCGACATGGTACGGTGAGTGTTCGCTACTGTTGGGGGACATGCTCGGGACTGAGCCCGTGCTTCCAGTTGGACTCATCGGCTGCTGCTTGACGTACCTCTGCCCTGGCCATTGTGTCGTCAGGTTTGGAGGGAAATTTGGGGGGAAATTAGAAGCTATACTAGACGCCATAGCTTCCCTGTCGTACATTGGCAGGTGATTTGAGACCGGTGTGGCAACGCTATTTGGCATATGAGCATAGTCCGTGTTCATTCCGGAAACACCGTTTGGCATCGCGCAGTTTGCACCAAAGCGTCCATTGACGTTAACGTTTACGTTAAAACTACAACTTGCAAGATTGTTAGTATGCTGTTGCATCGAGTTATAGTTTGGTTGTTGAAACCCCGAATTTGGCGTCATTAAAGCACTGTTGTCGTAGTTTGGGGCTGTCGAATTAACGCCATACGTCATATTCATGGCGGCCATATTGTTCTGGTGAAATAAATCATAATGCGGTGTGAGCATAGAGGCAGACGCTCCCATTCCATTCATGTTGAACATTCCGAATGGTTTCAAACCTTGGCATTTTCGCCGGAAACCCCTTGGTCTGCGTCGGAATGAGCCCTCCTCGAACATGAACTCGGCAGATGGATCAATGGTCCAGTAATGACCTTTTCCTGGTCGTCCAAGACCTTTGGGCAATTTTATGAAACATTCATTAAGAGACAGGTTATGACGGACGGAGTTTTTCCAACCCTGATATGATCCTCTAAAGAACGGGAACCTCTGTTGAAGAAACTGGTATATTTCACTGAGGGTACACCTTTTATTTGGGGACGCTTGTATTGCCATAACAATTAAGGCGATATATGAGTACGGCGGTTTTTCTTGCCGACGAACGCCGACGGTTCCTTTCTTTTGAGATTTCTGGCATTCGGACGACTCGGATATGTTGGTAGTTGTTGACGACGCTTCCTCGTTTTCGTCCTCTATGTTGTCTTGGAGATTTTGTAGCGAGGCATCGTCTATGTCATCCAGATTGTCTAGGGCACCGAGGGGCTTTATTTCCGGCGCAAGATGTGGTCCGTCCATTTTTAGGTAATTGTTTTAACTAATAAATGCCAAATCCAACTGAATATCAGCATTCAGTTTAACAGTTGTAATTTGCAACTTCTTTTACACAACTGTTACTTACAGGAGGCTGTTTAATTATTTTAATTAATCCATTACAAATATATTCCTCTTTTATTGTATATACAATGTTTGATTACATTAAACAAATAGCTGAACACTTTACGCACGTCTAACATAAATATGAACGAAAATCCAAAGCGAACCAAAATCACACAAATACACAAAAACTCACAAAAATATACAAAGTGGCGATTTTCTTCCCCTAGCTCATATGTTCTTATCTAAATTATCCGCGAAATAATTTACAAACAAAAGTCAATCTGTATCAGCCATCATCCGAAAATGTTCGCAAATCTACTGGTATTTAGATTATGACGGGAGGGGAGGCGTAATTTCCGTAAATTCGGTGATTATTATCATTAATGGCTCCTCCCTTGATTTCTTGCCATCGGCTACAGCCATCCACAGGAGAGATAAATAAATCAAAATCTCGTTTAATCTCTTGTTATTCGAGAAGCGCGTGCTGAGATTGGATAATCTTGATGGGCAACAAGCATTTTCGTCTGCCAGTCATAGGCTACCGTTATCCAAATGCAAGTGCACGTTTATTTTTATTTTGAAACTGTTATACAACATATTACCATACATGTTAATGCAATACTGAACATGCACGCACATATACAAAAAAGTATATGTATAATTCAAACAACACACGTTATTGCCCTGTTGTGTTTATCCTATCACGTGATCAAAGTTTATACTTTCGATAATCGCATTCGTTTCAGAATACATGACTTTAGGTGAAAAATAACAGCTTTAACTTTAGGTGAAAAATAACAACTTTAAATTAGTTTGTTATATAAGAGCACACGATAATCTGGGTGTCTTTATTAAGCATTAAAACTATCACCACGATTTAATAATACAGTAACATGTTTCTTGCATAAAATTATACTTAAAAGTAATACAATCCGACTTTTCAGTTTTTCTTCGTTTCTCTACCACAGGTTTTAAGATACTGTTGGTGCCAAAAAAATCAACAATTACTAATATGCAAAAATAAGTTACTTTGAATTATTAAAAAATATATGAATGATTTATAAATAAGTTAAGTTACGCAGAAAAAAACTAACGAGACGCCGCGAGTATTAACAAATGTAAATTGCTTTGTCCTTTAAAACTCGCTTTAAAGCAAATATTTTAAGTTTTTTTTTTATTATTTTTTTTTTGCAATAATATAAATAGAGTGTATCAAATTCTCTTTTTGTGGAATGTGTAAACATTGACCAAGGACGCAAAAACGTAGATTCCAATGTGCATGATTCGACACATACCGAGAAAGATATGAATTTAACAATGTAAATGATTAAAAAACAAAACGAGTAGGTTCTAGGTCATTGGAAACAAAAACCATGACTTCGTCCACCCATTTATGTTCTTATATTTAATTTAATTGCAGTTCGTTTTCCAGCTCATTTCAAACCATCAAAAGAACTACAGAAGAAAAGACGCAACATTACACAAATGCATAGTATTCAAAATAACAGACCACGGAACATGTCTGGTAACACATTCATATTTTGTTATTAAAATAATAACGCACAAGGTATTAACTTGTTTGTTTGAGATAAAATGCTGCAGCTATTAGTTTTACTTTTATATGAAAGGCTAAAATCAATTTTTTCTTGGAAAATCGGTCGAAATAAAAACGCACCGTGTGTGAAATTTCAACTTTGTCTTAACGACGTATGCAGTCGTATTCCGTTGGAAATGTAAGTAAAGGGTCATTAGAAGCTTGATCTCCGAAATCTGGATCGATACCACCCAGGCGCTTGACGACGTAATGTTGAGTGATTGACGTCAACGGTCGCCAAGGGTCAAGAATGATGAACGACATAAACTTTTCTGACATTATTTTTCATTCATTTCTAATAAATTTTCACCTGTCAGGAATGGACTATTTTAAAAGTAATCAATTATGCTTGTTGAAGAAAATATGTCCACTGTTAATTGGAATGTCTTTCATAAAATCTGTAATTTTCTGTTGCTGGCTTAGGCCGTTTTCTTCATCAAGAAAAATAAATAAAACAAGTGTACTTTACTATAAATTACAGATGCATTTAACTATACATTACAAGTGCACGTTACTGTACATTACAAGTGCACTTTCTATATATTACAAGTGCACGTTATTATACATTACAAGTGCACGTTTCTATCTATTACAAGTGCACGTTACTACACATTACAAGTGCTCGTTTCTATATATTACAAGTGCACGTTATTATATATTACAAGTGTACGTTACTATACATCACTATACATTACAAGTGCACGTTACTATACATTACAAGTGTACGTTACTATACATCACTATACATTACAAGTGCACGTTACTATACATTACAAGTGCACGTTACTATACATTACTAGTACACGTTACTATACATTACAAGTGCACGTTACTATACATTACAAGTGCACGTTACTATACATTACAAGTGCACGTTACTATACATTACAAGTGCACGTTACTATACATTACAAGTACACATTACTATACATTACAAGTGCACGTTACTATACATTACAAGTGTACGTTACTATACATCACTATACATTACAAGTGCACGTTACTATACATTACAAGTGCACGTTACTATACATTACTAGTACACGTTACTATACATTACAAGTGCACGTTACTATACATTACAAGTGCACGTTACTATACATTACAAGTACACATTACTATACATTACTAGTACACGTTACTATACATTACTAGTACATGTTACTATAACTTACAAGTGTACGTTACCATACATTACAAATACACGTTACTCAGTCGTACTAGGTCTATATAGGTCGTATTTGTTTTGCTATCGCTAGAGTAGAGTTTAGGCATCCGCATGACATTCTGCGCATGCGTAGTAACGTCGCACTAGTTAGTCTAAACTAACACATAGAACTGCGTTCTTGTTTACAAAATGGACGCCGCACTCGTTCCTAAGGTTACCCTATACCAGCAAGGTTAACTACTTGATAAATGTTTATATTTTTAAAACTTTAAAATGATTTATGTATTAATGCTGTCCGAAATATGCTTATCCGAATACAAAGCAACACACAAAAGCGCCATAATGTGAAGAAAATACACAAAACACTACTTTAATTCTGATAATAATATAATGCACTAATGAAAACCACTTATCAAACATTAAATACAGTTTAAGTAACATCAAGAACCCCGTTTACTCTTTGCTCTTTTCCGCTTTCCCGTTGCTTTCCGCCATCTTGTTACGTCACGTTCTTGCTCACTCCTCATAAAATGGAGAGTAGACTCTTGACCCAAGTTCGCAACACTAGTGTTACGTTCTTGGTGTTAGTTTAGTTCTAGTGTTGCGACTCGACACTCGAGTGTGCAAAACAAATACGCCCTATATGTCTTCGGATATGAACATATGTATACCAAAAGGTAAAAAAAAATGCTGATTTTGAAATGCGAACTGAAAAGAAACCGAATAGCATGTGTCTCTATCACAGAGAATTACTGTTTGCGGCGAATGTTTCAACAAAGGTGTTTTCAGTATTTAAAGCCCCCTTTTTTTCTACCAGGGAGAAGATTTCTAGACGCTGACCTGAATGAGTCAAAGCCTCTTAAAATGTTATCACTGTATAAGACAGATGGATAATTTATACCAGCATAGTATAGATATTAAATGGTATTAAATGTAACAGAACCTACTGAAGGAATTGGAAGTTAACGTGAGAACATATATTATGTATGGTCAGCTACTGATTTTTAATATATAAAAATCACACAAAAAACAACACCACCGAAACTTCATTCTCTATAATGACTTCAGCACAACCTATAAAAAGATACATCGTTTGGAGATATTCATTACAAGATCATACTGTATATTACTATGAATTTCAAAACTCATTTGTCTGAATGTGAACATGTTTATTAAAAAAAAAACAGAAAAGCAAACAAAAAATTAATTGTTTTTTACTAACAGCATATACTTTATTGAGCGAAAATCTTGATTTTATTTTGCATTTATTTGCTGCATAAACTAGCATCATAGACTTTATAGGTATATGCTAACATATAGTGTATTGTTGATTTTAAATATATAACCATTAGTTAATTTATTATGTCTTGTACAGTTTTTATGCAGATACATACAGTACTTCTTGGGTGTATCAGCTTTGCCACAAATGCTTGGTCAATAATGACCACATACTGTGATTAATCTGCAACACTACCATGCTTCCCTGTACCATGCTTCCCTGTCACTTGAATTAGGGAGTTTAAAAGATACATACTTAAATTACATAGCATTGGAGCTGATATTTTAAGTGGTAAATAAAATATACCTTAGTTGAGAAGTAAATACTTTCAGCCAAACCATTTTTTTTTATTAGGGCATGTTCTCGTGGCTTGCTTATGTGAAGCAAACAACTTAGGAAAACAACTGGCAGAAACGAGAGAAATAATATCTAAAATGAGTTTTAACTTTTATAGTTAGTGTTAAATGTTCTCATTATATGGCTGTATTGTTTTGTAGGAGTTATTGCTGAATACAGCTATTCTTGACATATATTGTATTGTATTGTATTGTATTTTATTGCTCATTTTGCATGAATGTTAAGTGCCGGACAATTAAAGTTGACGGTTTGAAAAAAAGTAAGTTGTTAAAATTTCATTATATCGTCGGGGAATATATTGCATTGTAATCTGTACTTTGCAGCAAAACAAGCCAATTATATTTGTTTTAATATATACAACAACATTGTTGATGTATCCTAACTTTAGACCACTTCCTCATTTCTTATTTGTGCCGAATAATCAACAGTCCAAAGAAAGGCATTTGTATTATTTGATGCCAAATTACAACGGACAGTTGCATGAATATTGCAGAATAGTGTATATCTCGAACGCGAATGGTTTCCTGTAATGTGCAACTTGTATTTTGACTTGACTATTCAAACCTGAATTTAGGAAACAACAGCAAGAATATTATTTTTTTTTTTTTTTTGCTGGTAAAATTAGCCACGGAAAATTTCTCGAAAACTACAAAATAGATTGCGCACTCCAGCCAAAAAGAAAAATCCTACTCAAATTGTTGGTTAATATTCAGCAAGAAAATAGGTTTGCTACTATTAACAATCACGTAAAGACCATCAGTTCCGAAGCTATAGAATAGTTCACTATTGTCTGTTCGAAATAACCATTTCTGCATACAACCAAGATTCGGTGTAGAGTCAGCTTTTATTTAGTTAAACAGTGTGCATTTTTCTACTCGTCAGGGCTTTGCTTTGAATTAAAATATAAATAAAGAACACCGCTTATTCTCTGAGAACTGATTTACGCTGTTTTAGGGATTCAGTTTATGGTGAATAAGGAACACGGAATATATTGTTCTTTATATGATGTTCTACAGCCGTCGATATTGACGATTCCTTACAGCCATTTCCTTATATATAGTTGCGGAGAAGATTTATTGCCGATTCCTTACACAACGTCGGGGATTAGATCGAATGCTCATCGGAAAGCTATTCTATCTCCTTCTTTATTCACATGTAGTTATACTAGTTTTGCGCTGAGCCCTCGAGATGTATTGCCGATTCCTTACACAAAGTCGCGGAGTAGTTTTATTGTCGTTTTCTTACACAAAGTCGCGGAGTAGAGATATTGCCGATTCCTACAGCCATATCCTTACATATATAGTCCGATTCCTTACATACATCGCGGAGTAGATGTTTTATAACCAGTTCCTTACACAAAATATTACAGCCATATTCTTACATACAATCGCGGAGAAGATTTATTGCCGATCCCTTACATACAGTCGCGGAATAGATCAGATGTTAGCAATTTCGAAATTAATTCAAGTTTTTGATTTGCAATTATCCTCAATGAGGCACGAGCGGCTCACACAGGGCGCGATATGTCAGATGTAGGCAGGGGTGAGCAAAGTGGCTGCTTTCTATAATTACTACAATGTAAACTGTTTATATTTGTCGAGAGGCAGGAATTTACTGCGGTTAATCTGGTCAGCTACCTGTGATCGCCAGGCGTGCGAGATTGGTAACATAATGTATGGAAAGAAAAATACTCACAAAAACAAAGAACTCTGAAATCCATGTTAGAAAATGAGTTAGAAGAATCGGAATATTTTACAAAAACATTCTGAAATGAATTGAAATTGCTTAAACCTTTTTCGTAAAATTAAATTATCGTTAAGGCTAAAGAAGAAAATATTATTCTAAAACATTTTCGGGAAAGACATGAATTTAAACTATATGCACATGTTCAATTGGCAAATAATGTATTTTTAAATCATATTTTAGTTAAAATTAAGCGTGTTGGTTTTATTTTGACAGCATTTGGTTGTACCAGAACACTGATCATGCTTCCAGCTGAAATAGATGTAAAGTTGCGCTACATCTATTTGTCTATAAGCATACTTTTTATATGTCAAATATTTTGCTTTTTAATTCCGACCAGTGACATGTTTCTGGGCAGTGACCTCAGTGAAATGTAGATGGTGGAGATGGAGTATGTACTGGTCATGTAGTCCTGTGCGAGATAACGTCAGACTGTCAGAGACGAAGAAACGTCGACTGATATATCTCTATCACGCATCTCGCGATAACGACACTTTCGTACTACTGTGGTGTCAGAGCTAACGAGGTACCCAGCATGCATCGCTGCAGGATGTGACGCGTGTTTGTATGTCTAACGTAATACTGCTTTCAAACGATTAAAATGGCAGACGTTCGCAAACGGTGCTGTTTTCTTTATACTGACAAATGATGAAATTCCGTTTTTAACAAATGGCAATAAAAAACAACAAAAACAATTGTCGTTTACGCGTGTAATATTTTAAAAAGGGCTCTCACAAACGTTATTGAATTTTGACGAAATAAACCATTTTTTCCGTAGTCTATGTATAAACCTTTGGTCTAATTGTCTGCATCTGAATAGGGTTTATTGTAAAATAGGGGTAACAACGTTAAATGAAACCAGTGAAATAGGTTTAAACATATTCATTTGGGAAGGGCCATAACTAATTGTGTTAGAACTTGGGGGTCCGACCTATTTGCATACCTTGCACAAAAAAAATAATACTAAAAAAATAATACTAAAAAATGTTTAAACCATACATATTTATTGTATTTTGTTTTACAAGGCATGCAAATGGGTCGAGCCACAAGTTCTTACAACAAACGTTACGGTCCATCCCAAGGGACCATCTGATTTAAAGACGCAATGTTAAGATCAAAGAGCTCCATTACAATAACGGGATTAATATCTCTGTTTTAAATTTATCAGATCTCCATCAGTGCTCAATTTATTTCGCGAGGCAATAATCCAGAACCGGCATAAATCACGTTTTAGTAAGATTTCTGACGAGATTTGACGAGATTTCAATTTGCAGATGGCGAAATGTGGAGTTAAAGACTGGTGTATGTTTACTCTAAACAACTTTGAAGTTAAACTACGCAGACACGTATACTGTTGTCGTTAAATATTTTGTCATGATTTATAATTAATTCATTTTTCATTAAAGTCAAGAAACACTTGATTCGTATTGTCTCAAAATAAATGATAGCGAGCAGAATACTATGAGAAGCATTTAATTGAAGTGTTCACAGTGTGATGACAGAGTCTAACCGTCCACGAAAATGAGTTCAAAGATGAGACCGACTGTATGCATGAAACACACATGACGTCATCAGAAACAATTTGGTATACTTAAAGTAGCTATCCCGCCGACAACAGCTACATTTTACAACATATGTACATCTTTTCTAAACCTACTGACGACAAGGTAGGTATCTATATAACTTAACATATTTTGAGAATCCAGACTCTATATATCGACACAATGTAAACGGTTTAAACAAGCCAGACCAAAGCCCAAAACTGGAGCGATATATTAAAGGGGCTGATGCCCTATTTTCATGCAAACAATGTTTATTTAAAAGGGCTCTGAAAACCTTGAAAAAAAACTGAAAAAATTATCAATATGCCATGAAAAAAAAGGAGTTATGTCCTTTTGAAAATGTGCAAGACATACAAATGGAGGCGGCCATCTTTGAACGATGACGTCATCGCGCCTTTTAACCATATATGGCATATTGACAAAATGTCTTTTAAAGCAAAGAAAATCACTGCAAATGAAAGTGATGTTCTTTGCTTTAAAATGTATTTTGTCAATATGCCATATAAATATTTTAATAATACAGTTGGCTATTAAATTAATGCAACGTATGGAAGCACAGGCTGTCATTAGGATAGTGCAGAGGCATAGAGAGAAGAAATGAGTGTTATAATACATGTATATAGTAAAGCCGCGTGAACAAGTAGTGTAATCCAAAGTATAATCATGTTCTGCGTAAACCTTCATTTTTTTTTTTTTGTGGGAACAAATATTCCAGGGGACTATACTATTGTGTGGAAACGGATAATATTCTCAGGGAACAAAATAAGCGTTCGAAGATACAAAATAGTCTATTGTGGAAACAAAATAAATGTTTAAGGGAACAACATAATTATGTTATTTGATAGGTACGAAATATTATTTGGAGGGAACAAACTAAGATTTCAAGGGTACTATTTTATCGTGGGAACGAAATCATATTTCGAGGGTAAAATATTTTTTCCAGGAAATGAAATATATCGACGAACTGGAAAATATTTGGAAACAGCGTTTCGAGGGAACTATTTCAAGTAGCATTTGTGGGAACTAGCTATTTATATCGTGGGAATAAAATATTTATTTCGAAAAACAAAATTAGATTTCGATGGAACAAAATGTTATTTGTGGGAACGAAATAATATATTTCATACCCTGGAAATATGATGTCATAAATATATCCCTTTCATTCCTAGTGTATATGGTTCAAAAGCAACATACATTTCGTTCAAACGAAACACTTTTATTTTTATGGATGTCATGGTCCGTGGTAAGCGTGAGACTCCGTGCCATTCTGAAAGGTAAAAGCAGACGAGTTTTCTCATTTATTTAAACAATGATTACTATTTTGAGGATGGTGGTACACAGTTAAATTGTATTAAACAAGTTTCAGTAACGTTGAAATAACGTATATTTAGGTTAAATGCATAATTTTCGTAACGACCATGGACCTACATGCATATCCACCATTTAAACTACATTCAGTTTTGCGGGTATTGAAAATAATACAAAAGCAAAAGAGAGAGGTTTCTCAAAACTTGTGTTTAAATGCTAAATCTAAATCAGTCGAATGACTTTCAGCATATGTCGATAAGGAATGAATCAAGCAGAAAGTTGTGATTCTAAAAAAACTCCCTCTTTGATAGCGTATACATTTCCAATACTGTTTGCGTTACCCACCCCCGCCGGTGATAACGTAGGAGGTCAGATATTCACGTTAATCTACACTGTCATGTGACATTGTCACGTATTGTTTATATGGAAATTAAATAGTCATGCAAAGTAATTTGGGTTTCGTTGAAGTGATATAAGATGTTTTTCCACGTGCTCTAAATACGAAATGTGATTCCACCCACACCTCTGATAACCGGCCGCGGTCATACACCCTGTTATTTTTATTAAATTGTAGAAGGCCGTAGCCGTACATGAAATTTACCCAGGGAAATAAGGTTTGCCATGCGATTTCCCGATTTTTAGTAAATTGGCAATACAAGTTTCAATTTAAAGCACTAATTTGATATTCCCAAATGCTATCGAGGAAACTGCCTCAGCGTATCTACGGGCCTGTTTAATTAGGCAGAAAAAATTAATTAGACAATTTGAACTTGAAATTAGACAAATAATTACATCTGCATGGTTATTAATTTCAAAATTTCGCCGCAATGTTTATAATGTTTATAAGAATTTAACAAATGGGGTTTTACGTTCGGTTAAAGGGTTGATTTTAAAGGGCTCTGACAAAGTTAAAAACATCTGAAAGAATTATCAAAATGCCATGAAAAATAAAGGAGATATGACCTATTGAAAATTTCCAAAAAACATAAATGGAGGCGGCCATCTTGGTACGATGACGTCATCGAGCCTTTTTCTTCTTTTTTTTTTATCATATATGGCATATTGACAAAATATATTTGAAAGCAAAGAAAATCACTGCAAATTGATTAAAAAAATATACAGATGTAAAATGTATAAATGGTATGCTTATTTTTCATTTGCAGTGATTGTCTTTGCTTTAAAAAGTCGCGATGACGTCATCGTTCCAAGATGGCAGCCTCCATTTATGTTTCTTTGCAGATTTTTAATAGGTCATATCTCCTTTATTTTTCATTTTTCATTTTGATAATTCTTTCATATTAGATCATACTGGCAGAGGGAGATGAGGTGAAGGATCAGGGAGCTAACACAAGCAGGGAATATGTCTGTAGCTCTAAAGAGCAATCCACTGAGCTTCCTAGCCAAAATATAAAATGAGTATAAAACAATGCTGTTTGTGCTCTAACAATAAAACTGATCATTAATAACTTACTTCACATGCATTGTTTTCCGCCAATTTAATGCTTCTTCTAATTAAAACGTTAATATTTATATCACAACTACTCATTTTAACAGTTACACAATTATACTTAAAACAAAAACTAGCATTGCAATGTGAAGCAGTTATATTACTTAAATTTAGAGAACCAATAAGCCTAACCCATTGGATGTTTTTTAAAGCAGCCAACGTGTTATACAGCTGCCTTGGAGTGAAGAAATAACTTTTGTTTTATCGAGAAGTAAGCAAACCTTTTGCATTTTCACGAATGCGAGAGTACATGAAATATTCGAGTTTGTTCGCTTTGAGATGCAATAAAGTCTGTTATTTACATCTCCTTTTATTTCATACCTTAAAATCAACGTGTATGCAGAACAGTTTCCTTTCTTCCCCCAGCTCACCATAACTTCTTTAAAAGTTGACCGATTTCAATAAACTAACGACTCATTTTCTTAGTTAAGCTATATCCAAGAAATGATATATCCAAAAGTTGACCATTTAGATCTTCTAGATACCGTGCTGTTAATAACAAAAATTCCTAAAGTAGTTGACCAGTTTTCAAAAACTATAGCTCGTTTTCTTAGTTAGAATATTTCCAATTTAAAAATATTAATTGAACAGTAATTTTCAAAACCAAGTTCATTTTACATTGAAAAAAAGTAGCTCCGGCAGTGAAAAAAATCTATATTTCAGAGTATGAAATAACGCTTGTATTTCACTGCTAAAATGCAGTATTTCATTGCTCATCATACAATAAGTGAATTTTAATTCAACGATATATATTTCAAAGTTATTGAAAGAAAACGTTAACATATATTAAACGTAATAAAAGCATTCAATTAACAAAATAATGAAATTTAATTGGAACACGAAAACGTGTAGTCTATGACTTAATTTTTCTTTAAGTTCCTTTGATGAAAATTAAAGTTTAGAATTGTTGATTTTACGTGTAAGGAAAGGTTAACTTTTGTGACTTTTAGTTTTATGCTGCGTGCAACTATCTTTTTTTTTTATTATTATTATTATCTCAGCCACATCGTATGTAATACATGTTTTGTACTTCGAATTTTGGATGATGTGATAACATGGCTTATTTTATTCAGAAATGATGTCTCGTCTGCACTCGCTGGATAAATGGACTATTTTATGGACCAGTTTATTTCACATAAAAAACAAAACAACTTTGAGTAAAACTGCACCAAACTTTTCGAATATAAAGCGCACAATTTCTGCCATATAAGTATTCTTTCTAATATTATATTCACATCAAAAGTGTTGAATTACTGTCATGTACTATATGGTTGACATTGCTCGTGCCTAAAATGCGTACATCGTTCAAAAATTCACTTGACCATATCTCATTGATTTTGGATTTTTTGGATCAAAGATGGCTGACCGATAGTCCTTAAAGGCACCTTACGGGGAAATTGGCGCAATAAAAATGAAATCGTGTTTTGGGCTGTTTTTTTTCTTAAATAAATGGTTACAACTTTGAAGTATGACAAATTCGATATTAGGATTCTTGACAGGGAACATGGGCTCACATTCCTTGCCTGTAAATTATATTCATCCCTCGCCTAACGGCTCGGGTGAATATAATTTCAAGGCAGGGAATGTGAGCCCATGTCCCCTGTCAAGAATCCTAATAACTAATAATATTATGGTAGGCAGACGTAATGCTGTATATTGTGGTAAAAAATTACCATGCTTACAATTAAAAACAATGAGTTTTAAAGAAATATACCCGCAGTGAATGAGTACAGGAGATGGTAAGAAATATAGCGACAGTGATTGAGTACAGGAGATGGTAAGAAATATACCCGCAGTGAATGAGTACAGGAGATGGTAAGAAATATACCCGCAGTGAATGAGTACAGGAGATGGTAAGAAATATACCCGCAGTGAATGAGTACAGGAGATGGCAAGAAATATACACGCAGTGAATGAGTACAGGAGATCGTAAGAAATATGCCCGCAGTGAATGAGTACAGGAGATGGTAAGAAATATACACGAAGTGAATGAGTACAGGAGATGGTAAGAAATATACCCGCAGTGAATGAGTACAGGAGATGGCAAGAAATATACACGCAGTGAATGAGTACAGGAGATCGTAAGAAATATGCCCGCAGTGAATGAGTACAGGAGATGGTAAGAAATATACACGAAGTGAATGAGTACAGGAGATGGTAAGAAATATACCCGCAGTGAATGAGTACAGGAGATGGCAAGAAATATACCCGCAGTGAATGAGTACAGGAGATGGCAAGAAATATACCCGCAGTGAATGAGTACAGGAGAAGGCAAGAAATACACGCAGTGAATGAGTACAGGAGATGGTAAATTACTCCGTATACATATTATCGAATTCTATCACACTTTATAAGAAAGTTCAGAATGTTTGGCGAAAGAGTTGCTTATAAATATGTCCGACTGAGTTAGTGAAATATATATGTTCGTGCAGGGATATTTCCTACCTAAACTTCTCCCGATATAAACTAAAGTCCTTAATACCTGCCATATTCTATTTCATATAGGTTTTTTATTTTCATTTTCTTTGGAAATTTCGTATGGGTATATTTGAACCGTATTCAAACATTAATGCCCATGAACTGTGTTCAATTTGCTCTCGGATGAGCTATTTTTAAGCGTGTAACTTATTATGAAGTATATTTGAAATATATGTTCCGTGGACAACTTTATAGGAGTTATAGCCGTATATGTTCATGATAGGAACAAAGTAGATTTAGAGGGTGAGGAAATTTTTGAACGCCTAAAATACTCCAAATGTATACCACAACAACTGCACCAATCTGACCAAAATACTCCATTGGAGAGAACACTCGACACAGTACGGTGAGGAAAGGCAAGGAATGACGAAAACGAATATCTGAACATTATCAATTTCTACCGCAGGCTACGTGTTAAATATACGCCGAAGCTGGTTTCTATGACAAGGAGCACACTGAATAACGCTGGGAACTTCTCTCAGGTTCGACGATAGATGGATAAGAGATAAATAACGCCCTCGTTATCGATATGCTACACCTTGCACAACCTAATTAATGGAATCACACCGTTTTATAGCCGCACATTCGATAAAATTTTGCAGAGAATTTTGTCTTCACATTTTCAAAGAAATTAATTAAAATCATTTCAACGAGTTGCTATCGATTCAAATGATAAAAAGTAGACTGAACCCCTATTTTGTTTTGTTAAGGTTAATGTATTGAAATGTTATAATTGAATAAAAAAACTCATTTTCAGATATGAAACGGTTACTGGAATGACTTTCATCTATTAAAGTCTTTATCAGGAAAACACGCAAACAAATATAATGTATAGAACTACAAAAAGTAACCAAATTATATAACAAAACGACCCAAAGGTCGAATTTGAAACATATTACAGAAATGAAGTAAATTGCATAAATATTATGATGATCACGACGGATATATTAACCCTTAATCCGCTAAGCACGACTATAATAGCCGTTGCGGCCAAAGGCTGATCAGGGTTTACAATGTATGGCTGCTGATCAATCATTTCCCCTAAAATATCCCTTTGTCGCACAAATGGAATGGTTTTAATTCAAAGAAAGAACAGTCCATTATTGTTATATTTATCCCGGACTCAGAAAGCTGCTGTGGGTGTTGGACTGTGTATCAACGTCATTTTACTGTTCATAAAACAACTGTATTTTAGTAAGAATACCGGGACGCAATCAAATTGGTATGCAGGCATTTTATAGGTCTTCTAGGCATACAGGAAGTAAATCACTGTGGTATTCATGGCTGGTGAAAGGAGTTCTCAAATATATAATCCCTAACTTTTTTGAGATAAAAGGCATTTTGGAGTAATTAATGCCTGTTTTTCTGGCTGAAATGACCTTATTGTGAGAGCCTAGAACCATTTGCATGGTTGTATGATGATTTTATTTATCAACTTGAAACTTTTGAAAGTGAAATTGGAACACATTTAAGAGGTGCCGAATAAATGCAGTTTGTTCACGGTGTCAACAAAGATCAGAATGTTTTTTCTTATATGCCACATGACCCCTACTATTCTCAGCAGTTTTCTAGAGAGGAAGGTCTCATGACTAAGAATATGTAAGTGAATCTTAGTTTGAACTTCATTTTGAAAAATGGCTAACTAGAAAGCTTGGAAAATAGTGTACAGGACTCAATGCAATATCAACGCAGAGTTATCGTTCCTTGCACTCACATATGGTGTCAGACCAGTCAGGAAGTACTTCCGGGTCGTAGGGTGCTAAAATAGTTCTTTGAAAAAATCCAAAGTTTCTAGTTTGCATGTGCTTTCCCAAGATTAGTTTTTATTGCATTGTTAAATCTAACCTGAGGTTAAAGTAGTATGTCTGTTGTCATGAATAGTAAGTATTTTACTGCGTTTGTCAGGATTATTTCTTTGGAGAGTATGAGCACAGAGGATAGAGATGTGGTTTTGACAGATGTTTATTTCAAATTACGCTTAGTGTGAATGAATGACGCGAAATGTTGAAAAACTGAATCGGTGTTTTATTCCAGATATGGGACCGTGTGGTATGTGTTTAATACACAGAATAAAAGTGTATTTAAGCGAACGAATGTTGTGGAACTTGTGACTGATCTCCAAATACAGCCTATATTGCATTGTGTTCAATGGGCTGATTTTCACCGGTCTGACACCTAGATATCAAATGAGGAACTAGTGTACTCTTGGTAGAGATTGGACTCAAGGTATACAGGAGTAAATCACTGTGGTATTCATGCCTGGTGTAGCACTGTGGTATTCATGCCTGGTGTAGTCGAAAGGAGTTCCCAAATATATAATCCGTAACTTTTTGTGTGATAAAAGGCATTTTTTAGTATTTAAGGCCTGTTTTTCTGGCTGAAATGACTTTATTGGCTTGTTTGTAATAGCTAAAAACCATTTGCATGGTTGTATGATGATTTTATTTATCAACTTGAAAGTTTTGAAAGTGAAAGTAGAACACATTTAAGAGGTGCCGAATGAATGCAGTTTGTTCACGGTGTCAACAAAGATCAGAATTTTATTTTCTTATATGCCACACGACCCCTACTATTCTCAGCAGTTTTCTAGAGAGGCAGGTCTCATGACTAAAAACATGTAAGTGAATCTAGTTTGAATTTCATTTTGAAAAATGGCTAACTAGAAAGCTTGGACAATATGGCATTGGACTCAATGGGATTTGATTTACTTCCGGTACACCTCAATGGGATTTGTTTTACTTCCGGTACACCTTCTACCACTTGAATTACGTGTCAGTTTCAGGGATACAGTCTATACATATTTTCTCAGAGAATACAGCTGGTTCCAAATCGTCACTGATTATTGATAGATGTTAAACCTTATTAAAGGGGCAAACGGCAATTTTTTAAAAGCTCGCGGCGCCCCGTTAGTTTTTCTACATAACTTGCATTTGTTCAATATTCAATATTAATTATAAGAATAATACAAAGGATATTGTGTTTGAATATTACTAACTGTGTGTGTGTACAGCTATACATTGTATATATTTTGCTCTATCTGATTTTAAATAAGCAACACCTCTTCAGTCATTAAACAGAGTTGATGAAAGAATTAATCTAAAATAAATTATTTGAATATTACTAACTATGTGTATGTCCAGCTATATAGGTGTCTCTTTTTGGTGCTGATGTTAAAATAAGCAATACCTCTTCAATCGTAAACAGAGTTGATGAACCTTTAACTGAAGTATCTTCTAAAGAGTTGGAATAGGTATGTTCCACTGCTACTTATTCTCATGAACTACTGATCAGATTTCAATAATAAAAAACATCTAACATGAATCTATGATATTCATATTATACCATTATACAACACAGATGCCGAAATTAAAAACATGTTCATTTTGTTTCTTGATGACTAGTTTATCTAGTGCTCAAATCTTTCATGATAAATGTGTTTTGATTGTTGACAATTACAAATAAAAAGAGTCTAAAATCTACACACTGTTCGTTTATTGTTATCATATTCATTCCTCTTACTGTTTTCTTATGTAATTGTTCTGACAGTCTTGTGATACTTTGTATCACTGTTTTCTTGTATATTTATATTTGTAGCGGGTTAAAGGTTAAATACTCATTTACGCAGTTACACCGCATGATCTCCCTGGGAACACAGGGTCCAAAGCTCGGTATTGAATAACATATAGCTCATACCAAATTACCGTACACCGATTTTAAATGTCATATTAGTTGATAAAATTAATTTCAATCTTGTTTCTTAAAGAAAATCAGACTGTATAAGTCATTGTAACATGTTCATCGTGAATACGTTTACCATATCGCCCCTTATTTGTAAATAGTTTCACCAATATATGTTTACATTAATTTCCAAAAACTTACTATTTCATTATTTTTTTTTATTTATCATCAGTTTTGCGCACAATATTACCTACTTAAGTGTCGACGTGCCGTAAAACACCATGCATACGTTCATTAACCACATGATACACTAGTGTTTTTTGTCCCAAGGTGTTCCTCAGAAAACAACTGCTAATGAATATGCTCTTTATGCAACGCACTGTGACCCCCACACCTGAACCACCACAAAACCAACAATACGACTGTCATAATCTGACTTCTACAAGCACTTACACATAATAAAAGCGCGATTGTGCGAAGAACTATGATATCATTGTCTTTACTAATTAGATCAGTTAGCCCACCGCTTGCAGCATATCAAGTAGTGTGACCTAGAATTACTTTCTAGCACACCCAGTGAGCTGCTGCCATCTTGCATTATCGCAGATTATCAGCCTCGTTATCGCATCTACATGTGTACCTAGCGCCGCTCAGACACCGATGACGTCACATGGCATCACCCAATTAGTGAAGCACAATCTGGTACGCGCAATACTATTCTTAACAGGTTGTCATGCGTTCACACGCAAGCAGCGTTCACACGCAAGCATATACACGAATCATAGGATGAATTATGATGCCGACTGTGTAAAAATTGAAATAGTACAACGACACCTCGTGACACATTAGTGCAACGTGCTACATTCCTTCTTGATAGGGTAACGTAACTCTTAATCGTTTTTCTTGTCACGGTTGGTATGATGTAAGTATTTTTCATTTATAATAAACGTATACCCTAATATATAAGCAAATGAACTTCGAATACTTAGAAAGGAATATTTGATGAACGCATCAATGTATTTTTTTCAATTTAAGTCATGGATTTGTTACTGTAAAATCGCTCTTTAAGCATTAAAGAATTCGACGGTAAAAATACTTATCGCCTGTATTTAGTGCTTGTGAATGGGTAGGTATGCAATTTAAACATTGTCCTATAATCCTGGTAAATATCTCTTCATATTTCACGAACATGTAGAGGATTACAAAGATATTGATTTTCAAAATTTGCAGGTTTTCAAAAGATGGGTAACCGAATCTCCAGATTGTAATTTTAATTGCTAACCAAATCTTCAGATTCCCTAAAGCATGTGCTAACCCTGAGCACTGATAGTTTGAAAGTCTTGTGTACGATTCACTCAGTTAAATTGAATATCACATCGTAACTGAATCATATTACCGAGGTATACATTCTTTGACATATAAATGTAATGAATATATGATATACGGAAATAAACACCAACATGTAGGAGTTCGATTACTATTTGACATGTTTATTTTAATTGAAAAAACAACATCTGTTTTGTTTCCAAATATCAGACACTTCATATTATAATAATGCCTCATCATTTTAGATCTTAGCATAGTCCATTTCAGGTCTTAAAATATACGGATACACTAAGCAATCCCCTATATTTAGGACAGTACCTAAATCATAGCACAATCATACACATATGCGTATTCTGAGTACTCTTGCATACGCCACGGATTACAATACTGGTCCAGTAACGAAATCATTTTATAACTGAATTGGTGAGAATTTTAAACTTATTTTACAAAACTTGTCACGTGAGCCCTGTGTAATTACGGCAAAATGTTGTTTCTAAGATTGTAAATCAGTGTCTGGAAGATTACGATCAAGATGTATGCTAATATCAGCTCTTTTTTACTTCAGAAATATGGACGCTGGAATAGAAAATGAAACTTTGACGAATATGGATCGGAATAATAGTGAAAACTATGGTCTATATGTAATGGAAAGTGTTCACAAAAAATAAAAATCTATATTGTGATTCAATAACAATTTTAACGAAAACAATTTCAGTTATACAGTACTTTTTATCCAATTTATATAATTGTTTGAAAAAAATTTAACTGACGTGCAAGAATTTATATGCTCTGGAATTTCGTTCCAAATTACTGGCCCAGAGTAAGATACACTTCCTTTAAAAGCTCATTATTTGGCTGAGGAATCGTAAAGTTAATATCACAACGAAGTCGTAAATTAACCTTATGTTATGTAACTCAGACATATCCAATATATAAGAAGGAACAAGCTGCTTAGAAACTTTAAACATACATTAGCTTTATTAAGAACAATTCTTAGTCAATGGTCATTGCATTTATAGTGTTCATTGCATCATTTAAACATGTATATTGGTTGCCTAATATAATATGACAAGCTCTTCTTTGTATTTTTAAAAGACTAAATGTTTCCCTTCGTTGTTTTTCCCCATATAATATTGCAAAAATCTAAATGTGGCTGGATATAAGCCTTATAGTAAATAATTCTATAGTGAAGTGGAATGTATTGCTTTATTCTAGATAATAGCCACAGATCTGATGATAATTTCTTTCAACTGCGTATTATATGTTCATACCACTTAAGGTGTTCATTCAGGTTTACGCCTAATACTTTACTTTCAGAGGTCAATTGAATATCAATGTTATTGTAGTTTAAAGGCATATGTGAGTGTTGCAGTACTGCGCGCTTCTGAGTTGTTGTAAATTATAAGGTTTTAGTTTTTTTCAGTGTTTAATACCATTCCGTTTTCTAAGCACCAGTTTGCAATATATGCAGTGCAGCTTGCATGTTATTTTCAATTGTAATTCACGAATCATTAATATCATATATTGTTGTATCGTCAGCATACATATCAGTATGACTCACTGTGTCACTCATATGTAGAGGTAGATCATTAATAAATATTAAGAAGAACAGGGGGCCAAGAAAGGAACCTTGTGGTACCACACGGGTAACACCATTTAAATTTGAAAAATATACCATTTAGTTCTCCTTTTTTTGTTTTCGGTCAGTTAGGTATAAAGTAAACATCAGACGGAACTTTATCATTAATAAAATGAACAACCTTTTCAAAACTGGATTAATTAAAAGAGCTGTTGAATTCATTCGCTACGTCACAGGCTTCCGTGATTGTTGAGTCTCCTTTAGTGAGTTGGTTTATATAACAATAACTGGTCACTTTTGAAGATGCGCCGTGTTCTTTAAACAGTTTCTAAATCGATTTCGGGTCTGATTTACCCTCTTCGATCTTCCGCTCATAAGTGCTCTGTTTTTGACAGTTTTGTCAACTGACAAACTATATTACGTGAACTTCTATAATTATCTACATCGTTCATTGCCTTGTAAGTATCTCTTACTTTAATTGCGACTAAAATATCGGGATTTATCCATTCGGGCTGTTGCAAGTGTTTCACTCTATGTATTCTAGTTGGAACGTGTTTATCAATAACTTGAGAGAAATAGGTACATCCACATAAATTAAGCGCTTCATTAGGGTCGGTGAAATGTTCGGCATTATCCCAACTAACAGAATTAAGATCAATATTAAAATTGTATTGATTAAATTTTATTAAATTTTTGAAATGATCTGTATTTTATTGTCAAGTGCGCATTCTTTTATTAGACGCGTTGCTTTTTCGTGTGCAGAATATCGGGTAGTGATCCCTGAGTGCTACACATGGCACAGACGTGTAAACAATATTTTCATAACAGTTTGTATACATGTGAACTATTAGTGTTTGAGAACTTGAAAAAAAACGAGTAGGCTTATCAATGAGATGGGTTAAACCCAATGACAATACAATTCAACCAATCATTTTTATCTCCTTATTTAAAAGGTCACGATTTGTATCCCGCAGGATAATAGTTTCCTTTTCCTCTAATAGAATTGTATCTAGTGATCTTTCCATAGCTTTAGAGTTAGGGTGCAAGAAATATTCACATATACATGCTCAGCTTTGTATACTACTAGTAATGCTTATTAATGCCACCTAATCTGTTTGATTGTATAGCCTGTCGGGATTTCTCGTCTTGCTGAGGTGACACTAGGGTAAGAGACTAGTTTGATGGGACTATACAACCGGTTTAAACCCCAGTGGCCTTTTTGCCACTAACCGTTCCAAGGCGATACCGCTATTATCAACAATTTATGTTTTTGGTTACTTTCCTCCCCCCCCAACCCCCTTATTATCAACAATTTATGTTTTTGGTTACTTTCCTCACCCCCCCCCCCCCCCCCCCCCCCCACCCCCCTTTGCTGCTTGTTTTGTATGCGTGTCCTTGGTCGGCATTTCTTGTTTTATGCCTACGTTGCCTCATAACGTTCTCAATATTTAACGAATGTTGTTCAACTGAAGCGCACATACCCCTGCACAGTGAGCTCTTTCCTCCGCCGCAGAAACGTAATTTAATTCATTCAGTCCTACTTTTTAGATTAGCCCTCCCAACATGTGCACGGTCATACGAATTTGCGTAGTTCCAAACCTTTGGAGAGGCCTAAGTTCAGAAAGTACATGTGCGATGCAGAAAAAAGGGTACGTGCGCTTTAGTTGAAAACTATGAAAGTTATGAAGTAAAACATATTGAGCGCTTTGTTGATATTTTGTTGCCAAAGACCTCATCAAAACGTCCCGAGGTTTAGTTCAACCGTATCAATTCCCTAAGAATCAATTTTATCTTTTTTGCGAACTACTTTCGCCCCTTCATTAACACGCCAGGCGCTTTTGTGATTTTTTTTTTGCGTCAAATCCGAAATAACAGTTGAACATAATAATTATTATTATTTTTTTTCCAGATTTACAAAATAAGCAGACAGAAAAGAATGAATAAACAAGAAAATCAAAACGAGAACGCTTTAAATGATACATTCCTTACAGACGACATTGCTTTGTTTTTATTTTATTTTGAAATTATTATTTTTGAAAGAACACATTATAACTGGAGATGAAGTTTGGTGTTTTCCGTTCAGCTATTTGATATATCAGGCATACTTCATCTTGGCTAAGTAGAACAACTAGTTTGGCCTATATCTTCTCCGTGAAAATACACATAATTTATTTTCGTCTGATACACAGATGTTTAGCTTGCAAATGGTATCATTTGTGTATTTATGAATTATACATGTGTATAGAATGGAGTTATTAATGGTCACGGGCAACCAAAAACCATAGCGTCCATAATTTATTCAAAATGTTAATTCAAAAACATGGCAAATGTGTAAGTAAATAGAAACAGAGCCATGATTCAAGTTAAAAAGGTATTTATCTAAGTTTGAAAACATAAATGTTCTGCATACATTGGAATTATTTGATAAATTAATACTCCAATATTAAATTAAGGAAAGCGAAGTCTGGTGTTTCATACATGCACATCAGATAGAAAGAGTACACCTACAGTTTTGCAAATACCTTCTTTGTGTTAAGCGATCAACTCAAAATGACTTTATTTATGGGGAATTAGGTCGAGTTAACTAAGGACACGTCGCATTTTTATTGCTATCAAATATTTGTTAAAGAGTTACAGTCAAATGAAGAAAATATAATTTTATTGTTTATAACATGATGTTAAATGATTTAAATATTCCTCATAAAACAAATTGGGCTGCACGTATAAGAAATGAATTGTTCCAACTTGGGTTTAATGATGTATGTTATGCACAGGAAGATGGTGATACAAACTGTTTTCTTCACGTGTTGAAGCAACGTTTAAATGATACTTTTATGCAAAACTGGAATGTACGTCTACATACCTCAAGCAGAGCAATTTCTTTATCGAACCTTGTCAGATTATAGATTTCAACCTTATTTAAATTCTGTAAATGTGCGAAAATTTAAAATAGCTTTAACAACATTAAGAGTCTCATCACATCGTCTTGAAATTGAAGGAGGGCGCTGAACTAAGCCAACTAAAACTATAAGAAAGAATAGAAAATGTAAAACATGTGATTTACTTGAAGATGAATTCCATTTCTTATTTGAATGCACGTTATATCAAGAGATTAGAAAACAATATTTTAAATCGTACTTTCTGAATCACGGTAATATGCACAAAACCACAGAATTGTTTAAAACAGACAATACTCGTGATATTAAAATGTTAGCAATGTATGATTATAAAGCCTTTGAGTTCAGAAATAATGTTGTACTCAGAACTGTGTTGTAGTTTTAAATATGTATATGGACATACATATAATAGTACATTTATACTTTCCTGTCCAGTACTATCAATTAAATAGGAAACATTACTGTTTATGTTTGATATTCTGGACTATTATTATGTAGTTGAAAATTGTAAAATATGTATAATTACACTCATTTCCGCCATTGGACATTTGAAATATATAATATGTTAACATACAATTTTCTATTTAAACATGTTGCTCATGGGGATCTACGGCTTATTGTAACATATTCAAATGGTTATAAGGTTTAGGTGGGGATGGCCTCGACCCCACTAGACCTATTCCGAGGTGAATAAAGAATCTTCTTCTTCATGATAAATATATTAAAACTTTAAAATCGACATTACTGCTGAATTATTTAGAGATCGAACTAAAGCTTATCAAATAAATTGATCCAAAGAAAAACAATATTCTTACTGAGTTTCATTCTGGCGAACTCTTGCTACCTAAGTTACCTTACGAAATGCAGTCGAACGAAATTCGCGTATCTTTTTTGGCAACCTGTTAAAGGTATCATGCGTGTAAGAATAAACGTTACAGAAAGATCAAAGTGTGCTGACAAGACGTCACGCTTAATTTTCCGGGAGCTTGCAGATCTAATAAGGCATGTCAAGTTTTCTGATAGTCAGGTTTAATACCCAGTTTTAATTGGATCCGATCTTTGATTATTTTGCGTCGGTCGATTATAGTTCGCCTGTGTACTGAAGGTATATTTTATTTATGATCCGATTTTCGCGTTCTCTGTGTCGGTTTATTATACTACCCTTATTCTGTGTGGTTCGATTATATTTAGGAGCCTATTTTTGTATTTTTTGTGTCGGTCTACTATATTAAGGATCCGATCTCCTCATATTCCGTTCTGTTACATTTACGGTCCGATTATCGCATATTCCGTGTCCATTATATTATGAATCCGATTATTCTGTGTCGGTCTACTATATTAAGAAACCACAAGACTACCGTATACGAGTTGGTGCAAAGCAGTTTTAGATCTACTGGCCAAAGGCCTGTCGAGCTTATGCGAGATGGGTTGTTCGTCGTCGTCAGTCGTCGTTTGTTGTTGTCCGTCGTCCGTCGTCGTCCATTGTTGCCCGTCGTCGTCTGTTGTAATTCATTAGCTAATTCTTGTTTACGCAAAAACAAATATTGTAATTTTTTCCGATTTCCACCAAATTTGATAAGAAGGAATCTCGGAAGACCCTTAAGTTCGACAAAGGACATTTGTCGACACATGCTTTACAGAGTTACTGCTCCTGATTTTTGAAAATTACGCAGAATCATAGGCAAGCGATATTCCGCGAGAACGTTAGTAAACAGCTTTTGATTTTCAACTTTTATCTTATGTTGATTTTTCTCAGATGAGTTAAACATTGACGAAAATTAACGAAAGCGTTGTGGAGTTACAGATTATTTAAAACTTCCGGCGTTCCGTTAGTTTTCAACATGACTTGCATATTTGCAATCATTAATGTTAATTATTCGAATAGTTCAACGCAACTTGTTTTTATATATAACTAACTTTTGATGATATTTCACTAATAATATATTAAACATTTGATAGAATATTGAAGAATGTTGAAATCTCACTGGCTTTATTTAATTATATGCACACAGTTTTAAAGTCAACATGAGGCAGGGTTAATAAATCGAGGTGCTAATTTTAAATGTTTGAAAATTGCCGTGTGTCCCTTTAATATTTAAATCTCGGACGATTTCGACAATAATCAGTATCGATTTATGTGGTACGGAGTGGTTGTCCTTAACACTAGTGAATTTAACGACTCACCAACACATTAACTGTTCTTTAGGGCCGACCTAAAGAGAGGGAAGGATACATAGGAATCTGGGAACCTGCCCTACTCTTACTAACGAATACATGACTATGGTTCTTGAAGTTGCGATACATGGTACCGCCCGGCTTACGTTTTCATCGGACGCATAATGCTAAGGAAAATAACACACCAATGAAACTCATACCAGCTCCTATACTCAAAGAAAGAAATGTAAGGTCGTAAATGCGATAACTTTCATTAAACTGTTTCAAAATGTTCACCGAACTTAGTAAGAACATTTGTTTAAATACTATTATGTGGAGTACCATATTCAGTGTTCCCATTACGTGGTCAGAGTACTAACTTTCATACTCAATCCAACCCCTTCTCCAAGAAGCAAAAATGGGATTGGCTGGGGTATGCAATAAAACCTTAATTTCGGCTTAAAAAGTTTGCATTCTGTAAAATTCAAACATTTAATAGGTTATCGCATTTTTTCAGTAAAAAATGTTTTGAACATGCGTTATTGCCGAAATATCAGTTAAAAAATCCTGCTAATATAAGCTTTCCCATCGCTTAATGGAATTAAGGCGGGACCACGTATTGATTGTCAAGCCCTGAAGGACAAGGTCAATGGGAAATAGCTGTAGACTATCAAGGAACATAGATGACACTGCTTTCAGACGATAGCTTTCCTAATTTGCATACAATTGACAGAATACATACATTACGTCTTCTATTGGTATAACGGACATGTTAACCAGTAGAGCGTCCTCATGCCCTCTTATATCTCTTGGCTATTTTATATTTTGTGGTTTAAGCATATTTTACTGCCAAATATACGACTGGGACGGGATATAAATTCTTACAACATTAGTTAAAGTCATTCCCTGCTTAATACTTACTCTACGTACAATGGATGCTGATAATTATTACTATCTATCTCTGCTGCTATTTTATCACATACATTATAATTATGTAAACTGTGAAACATAAATAGAAAGTCAAATAAGATCATTTTTTTATTATTTGTTCAGGGAATTATTTTCGGGAAAAAACTTAAGCTAGCGATGAAAAAAGTGAGGGAACACGGTGTGTGTATGACTTTGTGCATCTGTAGCGAGGAGTAGTACGTTTGATCACTAATATATTTCTGTCTCCAACAAAAAATGGAAAACGACTACTCAAGTTGTAGTTGCTTAAGAATCTGAAAGATCTGAAATTGTTGATGAGATAAAGTACAGATAGGACTACGTTTAAGTAATTAATCACTAAAATAACATCAAAGTAGTGCGTGAGATATAGGGTGTCAGTTTGTTTACACTTCGTTACCATAGTTACTAAGCATGCCACGTTATCTGGATAGAATCTGTTCAAGAAAAGCAGAAGGCGGGGCCAACTATAAACAAAGGCGGGATTCAGTGTAATTAATGAACGTATGTAATTTCTGAAATCAATCGTCAGTCTATAATCTCTACTGTAACAAGGGGCACATGATGGCATGTAGACGCTCTACTGTAGAGCGTCCACGTGCGTCCACCATATTGGTTCTTACTTATATGTTACGGTATAGTCAGAAGCCGGAGATCACGTGTTTAAACTTCACCGTCATCACTGGGTCTCTTCGGTGTGTTCTTGTGCAAATCCCTTCTCTTAGCCTGGTCCGCCGGATGGGGACCTAAACCTACATGTCCCCCTGTGTCGGGGGTCTCGTCGTATAATAATTTGTCTAAAATACATACCAAGTGTTATCCCATTAGCTAAACACCTAAATCCAATATCATTTAGTAAAGGTATGGTATGAACAAACTGAATTTACTTTATCTTTTGAAATAAGGGTCATAACTACTATATACAATGCAAGAGTGTGTTACTCTCCTTGTCGGACATCTTTTTGGAAAAACGGTATTACAACATGTTTAAAAATACAAAAAGTTATTGCGGTATGTATATCAGTCACTGATTTTACTTCATCATGGGCAATAACTCTGTAATACACGTCGATTTTGCGCTTTGTCCTAGACCCTACTGAAAAAAATATCAATCAGTCAAATCGTATGATGTTCAATGCAATGCAAATTATAGCGTTCACAACCAGACATTCGCTGATTTGACATAACCGAGACATAAATGTTGTTCAACGGATAAGAGCCGCTCCAGAGACAGGGCAAGGATACATAGGAATTAGGGAACCAACCATACTCTTGACTAGATTCCTAGGGTCCCTGTGGGTTTTTAACTTGCTCGGAGGATATATACAAAATTCAGTGGCACCGGTGAGGCGTGAACCCGGGTAGTCCACCGTATTATCCCGAGAACACTGAACAGTTTGAAAAGGTAATGCATTTTATGTAGCAATCTATGTATTTGTTTTGTGTTTCTGAAGTTTATAGGAGTGTAAACTTGGCCTTATTGCGACCAGATTTAACATAACGTCCTTCTCTATTCAGCCAACGGGCACATCAGAAATCCTCAAACGTACTTCTCCTGGAAACCCCGTCTCATAACCATTGCCCTGACTCTCTAGCAGATATTTGATCACCTCTAATAATTGTTCTGGCCATGTTATTATATCCAGTTTATTTGTTTTCTGAATGAAAATACCACAGGAAAATGTCCGCCATGTTTGCTCCTGTTTTTTTTTATGTCGATTTATACGCGTGATGCAGTTATATGTATCATATAAGGGATACCATTATTTGCTTAAACAGTTATCATACACTATTTAGATATGACCAATGTTGTGTAATAACATCGATTTGTTAATAAATCGATACCTGTAAAGCATATTTCTGGCCAGGGGGCTAAAAAAGTCAGTTATCACGATGGGACTATTTACGCGGAGACCGCATCACAACATACCCCGCCATACCCGCAATATATGACTGGAGAAACGGGTTTGACCGGGTAGGATAATTAATAGGCCACAAACGTGACGAGAGCGTGCGTTATTCGGCAAAGTTTACATACCAATAAAACACAAAGATAAATAATAAATCCTATATTTGTTTAGTATAATTTACAAAACGATGCTTTAGAAATAACATGAGCCAATATAATTATTCATACTGTAGTTTAATAAAGAGTCCGACAGTACGTTAAACATTCTACACATGTTAGTTAAAACTAATGAACAATGTGACAATTTTCACATATCAAAATAAGCCAAATTATAGTCATATTTCGTTATTAATGACTGATTTTTTTTTTTTACTTGACTATAATGTGTTATTATGCAATTTGAATGATTTGTTTCATTATTTCTCAAAATTAGATGGACGTCGTTAGTTTCAGATAAATAAACGTTTGTTTAATCAGCTTATGAAGCCACTGTTGAATACATCTGGATTGTTTTGATGCGTGATCACAATGTGAGAATGTAGAAAATACAGGATATGTGTACCAACTGAAAATTTGAAAACAACATCAACAAAACCCCAGAAAACAAATCAAAACGAAAAGGAACATAAATGGAGGCGACCATCTTGAAATGATGATATGGCACATTGATAAATATTGTTTAAAGCAAATACAATCACCAGTGACACAAGGGACACGTGGCAATCTTGATTTTTAAAAACTAGCGGCGTCCCGTTAGTTTTTCTAAATAACATGCATTTGTTCAATCATTAATGTTAATTATAAGGATTGTATTATGCCATTTGTTTTTGCATATTATTAATTTTTTGATATTATTGCACCAATACTATATTAAAACTTATAGTATAATAAGACGAAACTGTGAATACTTAAAATTTGATTTATTTAATTGTAACCAGGGTAAAAGTATAAAGAAAAGTATAACGTATGCGTTATATGTAGACGATTTTTAATAATGGGTTAGTTTATAGTTTATGGAAGCTTTGTTCAAGTTACATACCTGTAGTCGTCGATATGGAGATGGCAGGAAGGTAAAGTGAAGAATTAAAAGATACTGTATGAATACACATAAGTTTTTATTTGGTCTTAGGTATACATTATTATACATGTTAAAGGGAACGTATTCAAGTATTTTCAATTAAACGCTTTGCACCTGAGCTATTACAAAGGGAATTTCAGTGACCATGCCACAATATAATATAAAAGTTATATTTAATTAAATCTTACAAGTGATTATCAAATAGGCCCTATATTTGTTCATGTTTAGTTCTATTCAGGCTCAAAACCGCTTCGGAGTTGCCGTTAGGCAATCAACTTTGCATTTTAAATGAATAACAAGTGATGTCAAAATGGTCTGATGCCGAAACGTATAGGTGCCGATTCGTCTAGGTGTTGAAATGGTTTGGTGCCGAAACGTCCTGAATCGATCTTGATCAAACAGACACAAAACCTTGAGAATTGTCTGCATTTATTAATAAGAATTTTTCTAATTAGACTAATATGCTAATAGTTTTTGTCTAGAAAATGATACTGGATATATAAATCGAGACACCCATTTCAAAAACGTTAATATTACCGTGTGCCCCTTTAAAATATAATTACAAAGTGTAAAATGTATACATATACGCCCAGTTTATTTTCTTCAGCAGTAATTTTCTTTAATAATATTTATCAATATATTTCATTGCGTTTTTTTATAGAGTGAGTCATGGTTTTACGTCATCTTAGCACATTTTAGGCTATATATGAAGGTCGATTAATTTTGGAATTTTTTTTTGTGGAGAAAGATCACACACTTATTCTGGGTAGAATCAGTACCGTATACCTCCCGCCATCCGTAAGAATCGACATTTTCTCACTTACAAATCGAGCTCCCAGTGGGATTCGAACCCGCAGAGGTGAGGTTTCCAACGCAGCGTCTTTACATTCCCGGCCATGGAAGCGATCATAATTATTTACTTCATTTATTATAGCATTTTGATAATTCTTTTAGAGCAGTTTTAAATAAAACTTGTAAATAGAAATAGTGCAGCAGTCCCTTTAAGCTTAATAATGAATGAATGAATGATGTCTTACGGCACGTCGACACATAAATAGGTAATATTGTGCGCAACAACTGATGAAAGAAATGAAGTAGTAATTAAAAACTAATGTAAATGAATAAAGGTAAAACTATTTACAAATAAGGGATGATATGGTAGTAATATAAACTATATAAACAAGTAAATGCCTACACCTCAATAACATTTAAAAGGACACTGTCCGTATGTAAGCAGATATTAAGCAAAGCCAAATAACTGATTTTTATTTAGTGAAATGTTTATATGAAAAAAAGAGCATAGACCCAGATAAGTCTGAAGTTAATACATTCGTGAGTTTGAAAAAAAAATGAAGTTTTATTTATTATTTGTAAGTATGTGGGACCAACATTCTTTACATTTTCTGCTGATCACGTGACATCCACAAGCGCATTAGGATTTATGTATAGTATGGACTAATTTTTACATCTGGCCCGTTTAGATTAGTTGTGACCGAGCTCGAATACTGCGCTTTCGATTATTACCCGCGAGTGTAATTTTTGTGTGGTTTACGAGTTCAACCCCACGGAGCGGTACTTCCTTTTTTGTACCGCTATTTGAATTTTGTCAAACAATCTTGGTTCTATTTAGTAAATATTCAATAATGGTTGGTGTGTTATGTTTGTCAACGTAATTATTTTGTGTTTTATAAGCTAAAAGTTACGGATCCATTTAAAATGATAAGTGTATTTACAATAATCAGATTATTTTTTTTGAAATATATTGTTCTAATAAAACCAGTGCCGGCAGTGGCATCATGCGACTTTTGAAAATCGTGAACATATCATTTTATTTACATATACTTATTTTTTATAATGTTAATTGTTATTTGCTAAAATTTTATACAATTTCTTTAAAGAAAAAAGACCAATGTTGATAATAAGTGTTAACATGATTTGTATGATGTATTTTTACATTGATTAATGTTAAAGGGGAAGTAGCGACACAGCCAGACAAGCTCTATTATTGAGAGTTCTGAACAACTTGGTAAAAGGTGAAAGAAAGCAATTCTTAAATTTTCTACAGTTTCTAAAGTTCCGTATGAAAAATACGGTAAGATATTTATTACTTGTTCATGATTGTTAATTCTTGCAAATCTATGACGTCAAGAAGTCACCAAGACTAAACCAAACTGGTACAAGCAAAACAGGAGCTGTCGGAGGACAAAGCTTGCCATTACTTCGAAAAGTCGAACTAAAATAACATTGATATCATACGTAAATTCGCTGCTGTTTTTTTCTTCTAGGATGCAAATTTTGGACATGTAGCATTGCCATTTAATGATGTTTGGTTCTGAAAGGCACCCTATAGAAAAGTTTCGCTCCTATACTTAGGTTTTTGGTTCTGAAGGGTTTCGCTCCTATACTTAGGTTTTTGGTTCTGAAGGGTTTCGCTCCTATACTTTAGTGTTTGGTCCTGAAATGAAAACGAAAAGGCCATTATCGTGCCTGGCACCTAGACAATTTTAGTACTCTTAGGATATAATTTTCTTTTCCGAAATCCGTGATTTTAAAAAAGACTTGTTTACAGAACCTCGATATAATGAAATACTTCAACGTCACGGCGATGTATATGGTCAATTTTTAACAAGTGTGTGCGTAATTATATTAAATACATTTTAAGGTGTGCCATTTTGACGATCAACTGATTCTATGTTCATTTCAATGATATTGGGAATTTTTGAACATAAATTTAATATATTTAATTGAAAGTAACGCCCCGTAATATATTCTATTTCTCCAACAATAAACTAGGTTGTATGGAAAACTGATGCCAACAGAGTTTTTTCTCTCAATTTGTTTATTTCTCAATGATTTGCGCACTAAATGCACCCAAATGTCGGGTCTCTTTTCGATTTAGTACGTTTGCAGCATTGTTGGAACCGGAAAAAATTATTTAGGGCTGTGATTGCAAAACTTTCTCTTCAAACTCAATACATAATTAAAGAAATATGGGCCATGTAAAACATATGGGCCATGTCAAACAATAATAATAATAATAATAATAATAATAAAGACTTTATTTAACGAGAGAACTCATTTGAAACTAGTCAATCTACCATGAGGCCCTCAACAATACAATATATACAATATTTACAAGTAAAAATGCATTTAAAGTGGTATATTCAGTAAATGGAAATATGTTTAAATAGAACTGCAAGACTTAGTCATTTACTAATATATCGGATGGTGAATCCACTGTAAATACAATGTTTTGAATTGATTTACAGATTGGGCATTTTGTATATGGTGGGGAAGAGAGTTCCACACTTTAGAGCCTGAATAAGCAAATGACTTTCTGAATAACTGACTATTGGGTCTGGGGGAATATAGCTGAAGATTTGATGATGATCTTAGATTCCGCATATGGACATTTGAAGTTAGAGTAAATGCGTCTTTAAGATAAGCAGGGGCCTGATCATTTACTGTTTTAAACATAATGATTGCTTTTTGAAATATAACTCTTTCGGGAAATCATTCTGGTATATACGTATCAGTTATTCATATTACTCAGTATATTCAAATAATACTCCATAAATTAAGATAAGAAAATGACATTGCAGATCGATGAATATACGTTTAGTGGTTGACCTATTTACACAGACTATGCTTTCCTCTTTGTGCGATGACCGGACAGATTGTGGACCTAGCGTTTGATGTTTGTCTTTAATCTTGTCTTGTCGTACACTTAACGTTTTGGTCTCTTGTTGCTGTGGCTTCTGCCAAGTCACCGAGTTCTTACTTTGTGGCTTTCTTTTTTTTTTATATTATATATTATATGATCATGTATGTGTTTAACTTGTATTGCCTATTAAAGGGACACATGGCAATCTTGAGATTTATATCAGGCATTACAATTAGTACAGCGATTTATTAATCCTGTATCTTTTTGATTGTAAACTGCTTGCATATAATTAAATTAAAAAAAATGAGAATTCTATTCCCATCATTATTCTACACATTTTTTTAAATATATTATTAGTGCAATATTATCCAACAATTAATATTAATGATTGAACGAATGCAAGTTACGAAAAAAAACTAACTGGACGCCGTAAGTTTTTAAAAAATCAAGATTGCTGTCTTCTTTTAATGCTGCCTTGTTTGTTAGAGATTATAACCTGGCGGGGATATCTTTATTTACACTGTCTCGTTTATTGGGATGACACTAGGGTAAGAGTGAGGTTTGATGCACCCTAGAACCTGGTTTAAACCCCGGCGGTTTTGTTTTTTTGCCGCTGACCGTTCCAATGCGGTAGCCCTATTGTCAACCATTTTGTGTTTGTCTTATCTTGCTTTTTATTCATCTTTAAAGTTGTTCTTTGTTCGTGTGTGTGTGTTTGTGGTTGACTGTCGTCTTGAATGCTACTTTCCCTGTTCGATTTTTGTATCTCCTTTTGTAGAATATGTATTATTTATGTGAGGGAACGCGACCAAGTAATGTAATAACCCTCTGTTATTTGATTTATAACTTGAGTTGGATATGTATGCACATATTTACTTACAGTATTTAAAATAGTAGCAGGGGCTGTTATGGCCAAGTCGATAGTAGGTTGACTTGAAATCCGGGGGACCCAGGTTCAAGCCTTACTTAGTTTCGCAATCTGTTCTTTGACGAGACTTTCCCTTAATATATCCCCCGAGCACGTTGAAGAACCATTCTAATATATCCGTTATTAAGAGTAGGGCGGGATCTCAGGATTCCTATGTATCATTGCCGCCTCCCCCCACCCACACCCCACACCCTCTCTCTGGGGCGGTTTTAAATAATATTTAATGTGTTGATGAGCTGTTTAACAACATTCAATTAAATTTAAAACAGTATTTAAAAAAACACGTTTTAGTTACTCTTAGTTTCCTTGGCCGAATTTCGTAAACATACGTAGTGTATTGTAATTATTTAACGAACTATGTGTAGTAAAATATATCTTCTAAGTCCAAAACTTGGAAACCAAAACAATAGCACACTACAATTAATGGAAGCGCGGTAATCTCGGACAAGCCCAGCAGCACAGTCACGATCATTCTCGGCAGCACTCATCCTTAATGCCGACTCAACGTCTACAGTAAAAAGCATTAAGCAAACCAATTGTATATACAAACAAACAATTTATTGAGTTTCTAGGGGGTCTGTTCGCTTTTTAAAAGCCATCGCGGAAGACTTATTCAGCAAGAATGTCATTTTCAAGTTTCCCCAATCGTTTTCTCCCAGATATTAGCGGCACGGAAACCAGAAAGCGATCCCTTTGAAAGCATATGGCACGTGTCAAATGAAATGTGGAATTTTTTAATGTCGAAATTATTCGTTGGATAAATGCATTTGTTATCAGGAATAGGTAGTTTTCGCTAATTCCTGTGACTGAACGAGTACTAGGATTAAATTGTAAGTTGGTCCAGGATATATACATTTAAAGTTACATCATGTACATGTATACTGACGCAATTAAATGCATGTTTACGAGATAACTCAAGTAGGTCCTCGTCTTCAGTTTTGTTACTTGATCAACCCAGTTATTTTTCATTGTTATTTATTTACGAAACAGTTGAAATTTAGCAGTCTATATATTGATTTACTAGGCAAACATCGTAAATCACACACTTCTCTATTTGATGATGCAGGGTAAAATTTGAAAATGCTATGCTAATTATAGTTTTTTTAAAACTACCAGGAGTTGGTTATCTGTACCACATCTTGGAGAGTTGGTTATCTTTACCACCTCTTGGAGAGTTGGTTATCTGTACCATCCCTTGGAGAGTTGGTTATCTGTACCACCTCTTGGAGCGTTGGTTATCTGTACCGGAAGTTGCTGTCTTTGTATAGAATAGAGGCTATGAAGAGAAATCTTCACCATTAAGACACCGGAATGGAGGGAGCGTAGATTTCCCTTCATAGCCTCTATCCGATGTTGTGTTTAGCATAGGTTTATCGATAGTCTCTCTATATATATGTAACGCTTTAAACCATGAAGAGCGAGGGTAGTAAATTCTTCATGAACAATGTAGCCAGTATTTGAAATTCTGAGCCATCTAATTGGTTTGAAAAGTAGGTAACCACTAAGATTTGTTTTGATTTGTTTTTACAAATCATGCGAGAAAAAGAATCAATCATGGGTTGATAGGATTACAAAACCTCGGTTTCGATTACAACGGCTATACCTCAAGATGGATTTATTTTCCTATCTGAACGGAGTACCTATGAATGATTCAAGTAGTTTTTGAATTCAGAGTAGAACACTGTTTAGTTAAGAACAGTTTTCAAGCTGGCCACAATGGTAAATTTTCGAGAAAACAAAAGTACATAGTAGAAGATGTAGCAAGTATAATATACTCGAAAACTTTAAAAAAGCCTCATGTACAGTTTCAGTTTGTCTTGCATGCAACTTCTAAAATAGTGTCGCGATATCGCCTATTTCACAATAATCAATTTCGAAAATTTTACTCACAACTGGTTTTGAAATAAGATATTAAACTACGGTAAAATCTTGTTTATTTTCTGTGAATCGTTTTTAAGTCCTCGAGTACATAAACAAATTAAGAAATTTTTCAAACTGACAACTATTTCGTTCACACACAAATACTGTTTTATTTCCCATGTCTTCTTGCATCTCAACTGGTAATCCTGTATTGCGGAACCTCGAAACACCACTCCAAAGGAACAAGGAAATGATGGCACCATGTTAACAGCAGTAGATTCTCCAGCATTACCTCTCTTGGTAAGACATCACAGAAATATCTTCTTCAGCATTACCACTCTTGATAAGACATCACAGAAATATCTTCTCAAGCATTACCTCTCTTGGTAAGACATCACAGAAATATCTTTTCCAGCATTTCCTCTCTTGGCAAGACATCACATAAATATCTTCTCCAGGATAAGACATCACAGAAATATATTCTCCAGCATTACCTCTCTTGGTAAGACATCACAGAAATATCTTCTCCAGCATTACATCACGGAAATATCTTCTCCAACGGACCCGTAGCTAGCCCTGAATTTAACCAAGGCAACTCCCTTCGTAGCGTGGTCTGAGGACATGTACTCCGTAAAAAATGTAGATTTCTACATGCGATTTCATACGGATTTCTACATGCGATTTCATACATTCTATTGCATTCACGGGCCACATTTTTAGTTTTAACTCGGACATATATTCAAGTATATTTTAGTGATCTTATTTGATATTCCATTAGAATGCCTACTGTTTGGTACCTTCCCAAAATTGTACCGAGGCAACTTTTTTTCAGGGGAGAAAACTCGTATTTTTTCAGGGAGGTAACTTTTTTTTCCAGATATAAAGGTAACTCGCTTTTTCCAAGGAGTTAACTCTTTTTTTCACGAAAATAACTTGCTTGTTTAAGAGGAGGTAACTTTTTTTTGTATGGGAATTAACTTGTATTTTCAGAGAAGGTAACTCATTTATTCTTGGAGGCAACCTGTTTTTCTCAGGGCAAGTAACTCTTTATTACGAGGGAGGTAACTCATTTAATCGGAGGAGGTTACTCGTTTTTTTTCCAAGCTGATAACTCGTATTTTCAGGGTTGGTAACTCGCTTACTATATGGGAGGTACAATTCTTTTTTTCCACGGAAGTAACTGGGTTTTTTAGGGGAGGTAACTCGTTTATTATACGTGTGGTGTGTTTTTTCCAGGGGCGGTGACTGGTTCATTCTAGGGGAGGTAACTTCCTATGTGTCACGCTTTTCGTAGCTTTCAATATATGCTCTGGAGAAGAATTATAAATTACTAAGGGCTTTTAACTGTACTTTGGATGGATATAGAGTAATCGTTGTTATGCTCTGCACTTTCCAATCTCATTAAAATCAGTTCCTTTTCCACGCTACGCAAGGATTTGTCAATAGTTATTGACGCAAGGATTTGTCAATAGTTATTGACAAATCCTTGCGCTACGATACTCTACACTAATACGGATCTGACAACTTCGCATTGCAGGTCACGTCAGATTGACCTTACGATTAGCCAATCATATTTACAGCCTTCATAATTGTTCGGTATAAACTGCTTCACTGCGCATGTCACATTTCAGTCAAACGCTATGGAGCAGTCTACACTCGGTATTGAAAGAGACAATGTCCGTAACTTTTAGCTTATAAAACACACAAAAATTGCGTTGGACAACACAACACATCTCAAACATTATTAAATATTTCCTGAATAAAACCAAGATTGTTTGACAAAATTCAATAGCGGTACAAAAATATAACAAGAGCTGTCGGAGAACAGCGCAGCTCGACTATTCGATTTTTCGGAGAATAATAAATTTATAGCTAGTATATACCATCAGAAAACAAGGCTACAACAATGTGGGGTGGGGTTGGGAGCACAACATAACTATGTGTAAGAATTGACCAAAAAGTGGGGTGCGGGGTGAGGGTGGGAGAGAGGCGGGGGTGGATGGTAGGGGGAGTGGGGGTGGTGAGGGCAACATAATTATATGTGTAAGAAGCTATGTAATAATTCACCAAAACAACACAAAAATATGAAGAAAAAAAAAATCGAGTTTGAGTGGGGATGGGGTAGAGGCGTGGGGTGGAGAGGGGAGGGCTCAAGTGGCGGGGGGGGGGCAACATATATGTGGTGGGGGGGGCAACATATATGTGGTGGGGGGGGTGGGGGGGGGGGGGGCGGGCAACATATATGTGTAAGAATTGACAAAAGCAACACAGAAATAGGTTGGGTGGTGGGAGCGGGGGGGGGGGGGGGGAGAGAGGCGGGTGGAGGTGGGGTGGAGGGGCGATGAGGGGGCAACATATATGTGTAAGAATTGACAAAAGCAACACAGAAATATATAATAAAAAAAAAATCAAGTGGGGGTGGGGTGTGGGGGAGAGCCGGGGAGAGGCGGGAGTGGGTTGGGGGCGGGGTGCGGGGGCAAAATATATGTGTAAGAATTGACTAAAACAACAACAAAAATATGTAAAAAAAAAGAAAAAGTTTCAAGTGGGGAGTGGGGGGGGGGGGAGAGGCGGGGGATGGGAAGTTTGCAACATATATGTGTAGAAAATGACTAAAACAACACAGAAATATATTTAAAAAAAATAGATTTTCAAGTGGGGATTGGGGAGGGAGGGGGGGGGGGGGGGGGGGGACTAAAACAACAACAAAAATATGTAAAAAAAAAGAAAAAGTTTCAAGTGGGGAGTGGGGGGGGGAGAGGGCGGGGGATGGAAGTTTGCAACATATATGTGTAGAAAATGACTAAAACAACACAGAAATATATTTAAAAAAAATAGATTTTCAAGTGGGGATTGGGGGGGGGGGGGGGGGGGGGGGGGGGCAACATATATGTGTAAAAATTGACTAAAACAACAAAGAAATATGTAAAAAAAAAAAAAAAAAGTTTCAAGTGGGGTGGTGTGGTCGGAGCCGGGCGGAGAGGCGGGTGTAGGTGGGGTGGAGGGGCGATGAGGGGGCAACATATATGTGTAAGAATTGACAAAAGCAACACAAAAATATGTAAAAAAAAAAAGTTTTCAAGTGGGGGTGGGGTGTGGGGGATAGCGGGGAGAGAGGCGGCAAAATATATGTGTAAGATTTGACTAAAACAACAAAAAAAATATGTAAAAAAAAAAAAAAAAAAAAGTGGGGAAGGGGGGGTGGGGGGAGAGGCGGGGGGGGGGGGGGTTTGGGGATGGGAAGTTTGCAACATATATGTGTAGGAAATGACTAAAACAACACAGAAATATGTAAAAAAATAAAATAAAAAAATTAGATTTTCAAGTGGGGATTGGGTGGGGAGAGCGGGGTTGGGGAGTGGGTGAGTGGGGGAGGGTGGTGGATGGGGCAACATATATGTGTGGGGGGGGCGTGGTTGGGTGATGGGAAGTTTGCAACATATATGTGTAAGAAATGACTAAAACAACACAGAAATCTGTAAAAAAAAAATAGATTTTCAAGTGGGGATTGGGTGGGGCAACATATATGTGTAAAAATTGACTAAAACAACAAAGAAATATATAAAAAAAAAAATCAAGTCTGGGGCGGGGTGGGGGGTTGGGGTGATTGGGTGAGAGGCGGGAGGATCAATTAGACATCAAGAGCAACATTCCTGTAAAGTTTCATGACAATCCGTCAAGTAGTTTCAGAGGAGTAGTCGCTACAAGTTTTTACTATATAACTCTATGTAAACAAAGATGGCCGCTGGCAGCCATGTTTAACGTTGAATCAAAACGATTTTTGACAAGGATCAACATCATGTCATGCTGATCATTTTAGAAAAAGTCCCATATCAATATCACTTATAGTTTTCAAGAAGTAGTCTCTACAAACTTGTATTTTAAAACTCTATTTTTAGCTTTGGCGGCCATCTTGGATTTCACATCAACATGAATTTTTGCTAGGATCAACTAGACTTTATGGGCAACATTTCTGTAAAGTTTCATGAATATCCATCCAGTAGTTTCAGAGGAGTTGTCGCTACAAATAAAAGTTTACGGACAGACAGACAGACAGACGGACGACGGACGCCGCACCGCTGCGTGTGGAGGGGAGTGGGGGCGGGGGTAGAGGTGGGGGGGGGGGAGTAGGGAGCCCATGACCCAATATGGGTAAAGTCATAAGATGCATAATGCTATAACAAATCCCAAACCAAAATTAATAGATATATACATGCTTACATGCAAACCTAGATCTGCATTTATTGCACATTTTATGGGCAATCACAATTTGGGTTCCATGGGAGCCCAGAATTTGCAGAAGACAAAATTACTTATCCAACCTTTACAACATACTATAAGGAAACCAATTCCAAAATTTAGTTCAGCTAGGACAAAAAATGTAAGAGATATAGACCTGTAAACACAGCTTACACACAAAATTTGATGTGAAACAGACATATTTTAAGGGCTATCAGAATTTGGGTTCCATGGGAGCCCAGGGGTTACAGGAACCAAAATTACTTAAGCAGCCCTTACGATAATGCTATAAGGAAGCTAATGGCCAAATTTGGTTGTGCTAGGGTAAGAATTGTAAGAGATATAGACTTGTAAACACAGCTTACACGCAAAATTTGATGTAAAATGCGACACATTTTATGGGCTATCATAATTTGCGTTTCATGGGAGCCCATGGGTTACAGGAACCAAAATTGCTTATGCAGCCCTTAAGATAATGCTACAAGGAAGCCCATGAACAAATTTGGTTGTGGTAGGATAAGAAATGTAAGAGATATAGACTTGTAAACACAGCTTACACGCAAACCTTGATGTAGGACGCCGACGCCAACGCCGACGCCGGGGTGATAACATAAGCTCTCTTATTCTTCGAATAGTCAAGCTAAAAAAACGGTCCCGCTTCGTAGGGTTGAACTCGTAACCCACAGTAAAATTACACTCTTGGATAACAAAAACTGTCTACCTCTCTGCCGACTGCGCTACCGGGCCAAATGTATTGATATTTACTAGATATTGTAATTCTGAATGTTTTCAAAAAAACTGACTAATTTTCTTCGTACTCTTGCTGTAAAACATGCCATTTAGTGCATTTCTTTAATGTATCTTGCAATCCACAGCATTAACACATGGCTACTATCTTGTTTGGATATATGTTTTATTGTTCAGTTCACTCGAACAGCATCTGAATTGCATCTGAAACATAAGATTTCATTGGTTAGACCGAGTTGATCGTCTCATGAATATTGATCAATTGAAAGGTCGATCTGACGTGACCTCCAAGGCAAAGTAGTCAGATCCTATATAGCGGAGAGTATCAAAGCGTAATTAGGATTGATTTTAATGAGATTGTGCACTTCCTCTCATTCCCCTCTATCCTAGTGTCAAGTTTGCATTTGTTGTTATGCCATGCATTTCCTCTCATTGCCCTTCATCATAGTGTCAAGTTTCATTCTGGACTCATCAGTAGTTTTCAAGTTATGCTCTGGACAAGAAACCGGACAAGCGAAAGGACAAAGCTGTGACTATATGCTCCCCGAAATTGTTTTAAGCAGTACAAGACAACAAATAAGACAATTCTTCCCCTCTGAAATGGTTATTATAGTCGAACCAACAGCTAAATCATATGGCGACTTTCCAGCGTACATTGGTGGAGGAAGACCTATGTGCCACTCCGGGCAATTTTCTTGCGTGGGCGGGCACCTGGGTAGGACAAGCAGTATAATGTTCTCAAGGTACATTTATTTTATAAGTGAATAAAAATCGTAATGCATGGCATTAAGGGTGCAACGATTAACCTGGAACACCAAGCACTGGCTAATGATTTAGATCACGGTACTGCCTTTCTCTTTTAGTTTGGTAGGACTCGCTCTGAAAAGAAAACACACTTATCTGACTGAAAACTGAAGTTTATTTTTATTGCTTTTCAATAACAAAACGGCATAACTGAGGTAAAATTCCTCTTCTCATATAAAATTTTAAAACAGTCAATTTTAAATAATGGTAGCAGTTAAAAAAAAAAGAAGCTATTTTGATGCAAAAAAATAAAAACCTTTCACAAACATGGCAAAAATGACACAATGAACATGAATTCAAGGAACACAAGTACATCCAGTCTAAGTCTTGTATTTAAAAGGACTTATAAATACACATTTACATAGTTATACATTGCATCACAATTATTTTCCCTATATGTAATATATAGGAAATAAAATCAAAGTAACTCTTGTAATGGTTACTCAATTAAAATGAGTCAAATGCACATCTTCACAATTGCTCAAAGTTTCACTGAAAAAGTTTGAATGTGTTAGAAGTTCGCGCCACAAATATTTTCGCATGTTGTAACAAAAACAATCAAAAAAACTTGCGTAACTCTTGTTAAAAAAGTTCCTTAACTCTTGTAACAATTTTAACAAATTCAAAATTAAAGTCAGGTACACATCTACACATCAAACTACATAAACTATAAACCGATAAGTACACAAGGTTTTATAATACATGATGCCAAAAACTTTCCTGTATGTTATACTGCCTTTTTTACCTTAATTTCAAATATACTCTCATTCAATGAAAACACACCCGTCGTAGGGGCAAGATATTTCTACTTTTCCCGATTTTTTTTCTTCATCTTTTTAGTTGTCCTAGTTTATGACCATACTATGGATACATGTACGCACATATTGTCTGATTTATCACGGTTGATTACCCGCTCCGACAATGCCACCATAAGTTTATAGGAATATTCACATAATGGAATGTTTGAACGCCGCTCAACCTCATGAAGCCAGCAGTATGATTGCCGGTGATCTCCCATACCATGAACTAGCCGTAGAATGAACTGCACACTCAAATGTAATGCGTGAATGACCGGCCGCGTCCTGGGTCAAAGAGTGCCGCCGCCGCCATATTCTCCTTACCCATCTTCAGGATCGCTTTCAGACAGTGACACAAACCACCCAGGAGATACGTGGATACAACCAGCAACGTGTCAGTTGGTCAACGGTGCTTCGTCAATAGACTGTTGAGTCGCGCTTTTGCCTCGACATGTATGATGGGCGAGCAAAGGTGAGAGGTACGCAGATAGTTGTATGAGGCAAGCAGCGGGTTGGGGCGGCGGTAGCATTATGGTATGGGGAGACACATCATGGAACCACAGGACACCTCTCTTAGTCGTTGACGGAAGTTTTACGGCCCATCGGTACATTGATGAAATCCTGGAGCCGATAGTTGTACCCTTTCTGAGAGATCACCCTGACGTAATGTTATTTCAGCAGGATAACGCGAGGCCGCACTCAGATAGAGTTACAACTGCTTATCTAGCCGAGAACAATATCAACTTCCTAAGGTGGCCAGCGTTTTCTCCAGATTTAAGCCCTATAGAACATCTCTGGGACCAGCTTGGGCGACGAGTGTACAACAACAGCCGGCACCATATTAACAACCGACAACTGTTGATCCGGGCACTCATGGGTGAGTGCGAAGCCATCACACAGTACCGGATACAGCATCTGATCCATAGTATACGAAGGCGCTGTCAAACTGTAGTGAATGATCGCTGGACATACTAGATATTGAGGTGCGTGACTTTCGTTTTCTACCCGTAACTTTTTAATTGACTATTATGCACACATTTATTGGTTTTTGATACCAACAGGGTTTGACATTAACAGTTAATTGTCCCAGGTGACCTGTCCTACGGACAACTAAATTTTATAAAAAGAAATGAATTTTACATCTTTAAAACTTGTGACTGAAAAAATGTCAAAACATTTGTGAGCACATTGAATTCACCAATGTTTTGACATTTTTTCAGTTGCATTTCACAAGATGGGTTTTATTTGTCATTTACAATGTCATTGTATTATAAAATGACAAATACAACCCATCTTGTGGAATGCAACTGATTGAATGTAATATCACTTTCATGATTGATCTTGTTTCTTGTATCACTTTTATATGAAGGACAAGTTGCTGAAAAAAGTTAATTTCAAACCCTGACCAACCACTGATGCATCCATTAGTAAATAAATTATATTTGAAATTAATTCAAACAACTTTTAAATAAAATAAGTTCCAAAATGAAATGTTATACCTATATAATTCCCTGGTGTGTTTTCATTGACCGACAGTATAAAAGTCAGGTGCACATTTTTCATTGAAAAAACTTTGAACGGTTTAAGAGAAGTTTGTGCCACAAAAAATTAAGACACGGACGTAAGGACAAGGGAAACTCTATATGCACCCCTCCATTTTATGACAGGGGGCATAAAAACCTGTTACATTCTGTACCTGCAAATCTTAGACCTGCCCTAAAAAGAAGCTTCTAAAAACAAGATTATATTGCAACCATTAGGCATGTGCATCTGTAACAGAACTATTTCCGTCTTTTTGAAGATTTTGTTGGGCTTCTACTTGAAGTAGAATGTCTCAGATTTGTTGTGTTTTTCAGTGCATTTGAGTTTTTGTTTGATTGATCCACACTTGTAGACTGGGAAGATTCTGTGTCAGGAACATGAGATGTTTTCTTTGGTCTCTGTGGTTTAGCCAGTAAAAAGTAGTTCCTAGCTCGTGTCGGTACACACATCAGATGTTTTGGCAGCGGGACCGTCGCATAGCCGGTGGTGCCGAGGTTACGAAGCCCTTCAAGGACACTTGTGCCACGAAACCTGACTCTGCTGTGAAATAACTGGTCGCTATTACTCAACTCTGGCGCTATTTCTTTACTCCTGTATGGCAGTTCAACCTGAAAACATATACGAAAAAACATAATCAGGCTCTCATTATTTATCAAATTAAACAAGTGTAATAAATCTGATTTTTTTGGGGAAGAGTTTACCAAGGGTTCAATTAGTAACTCTGTTAATCTGTCACGAGGAAAGACACTACCCCAGAGCTCCAGATCAGCTGTAATGTCAATGGGTATGTTATACCCCAATTATTCTGAAATGCTGATTTTGTATTTTTTAAAGAGTAAATGTTATAGTTGTATTGGTTTTTAATTACAAATATACCATTTTTATACTAGAATTGTAAACTGGCAATGCTGGTTTTTACTCCTAATTTATTTGTTCAACGCAGATTTCGTATACAGTTGTAATGGTTAAATACCCCAAAATATGCTTATTTGGAGCTCTGCTACCCTGGTGACATATATATGTGTATCAGGGCTTCTAAAATCGCCGGTTTATCAGTTCCCAGACCGAAATCTGTTTCTCCAGACCGTTTTTCTTTTCAAAATCTCTGTTTAAATCGGTCCAGATATTTTATCTATCGGTCGTTAAAAAATCTGCAATTGCCCTTTACCCTCCTTCTAATATCTTAAACTATGCCTTGCGGTAATATTCTTTGATCCATAACACGACTGTTTGTCACTCGCTGTGCGAAAGTAGGTCCATTTGGACTAAACCATTACCGATAGTAGGCAGTTTTCAGGAAGAGTCTATAGCTAGGTAGCATGCCTTTGATGTGTGATAGAGAAAGTATATCACGCGTTCTGTCGGTTCACTAAAGCGAGTGTTACCGTCTGTAATTTCTTTGATATACCATAAGTCGTAAGGTGTTAGCCTGTTTGCTTGTGTCGGTTTGTTTTTTGAAGTGGCAAAAGCTGTTGTGTATGTACCATACTATGCATAATATATGAAGACTTTTCCATACATACATATTGTCAAGTGTTTGGCAAATAGTGTCTAAGTCTTAGAAATAGTAACACAAACATTAAAAATGTTCAGACACACTAACAGACAAATGTCCTTGTGATGACTACGTCCAGCTTTTCGCTATAAAGCAACTCAATGAAAATGTATCTGTTAAAGAAATTTTGAACCAACCAAGTCATGTATAATGAATGACCTTATCAAAATGTTGTCTTATGACATCGCTGTTCATCTTAATAGTAGGGCAGTCACTCGGTTTACTGATAGACACTTAGGAAATGATAGAAAAAAATATGACAAATATCATCATCATCGCCATACCCTGTATTCAACTTTTTCTAAAGTTGGTTGCACAAATTCTCCAAACCCTTCATCCAGCACCTCAAGTCTCTGTCGTTTCTCTTCACGGTTCTCATCTGTGATGTCCTTGATGGATGTATCGTCAGGAACTGAGGTAAGATAATTACAGGCTTCAAGAATGGCTTGTTGAATGTCGCATTTGTAGCTTATTGGGCCATCCTTTAAGATGTGATGGTTTGCTGTGGGGATTTAGGGGATTTAGTTTTGTTTTTTATACATTTTTTAAGGAACGCACCATAAATATATATCGAGTTAATTTTATTTTTTGTTATATAATTATAAATCAATCTAAACTGACATATATTAAAACAGGTTGTTATGTATAATACAAACCTATAGGATATTTTGTAAATGCTTTCACCACTGTCAGAGGACCGGGTCAAAAAGAAAAGGTCCTACCTACATAAAACGTCTTCTTGGGTTGGAGCACAGCAAACCACGATTTTTTAAGAATGGCCTTGGTATTATTAAGATATACCGTCATTGCCTAAGCTATTAATAGCAGCTATTAATAGCATATATCAATGAATTGCTTCATCTAATCAGATACGATAAGGTTGAAGGTTGAATGGTATTTGTCGTTTTCAGCACATATTAGGCTATATACGAGTCATTTTTTAGTGGCGGAGACAGACAACCTAGTTTTTCTTGGGTAGAACCAGTACTGACTGTATACCTCCCGCCACCAATAAGAATCAATACTTTCTCACTTACAAGTCAAGCTCCCAGTGAGATTCGAAATAAATATGCATAAACAAGGAACCTCACATTAAGTGACAAATGCCCCTGAAAATATGTTTTGACCTTCGGCCTCCAAGTGTGACAGTATCCTTTGAGGTACGGACCTGATTCTTGCAGGTGACTCAACTTTTCATTGTGATTAACAATTTTGTGAAGTTTCACGCAATACCCTTCAGTATTGTCAAAGTTATGGCTGAAACAGGAGTGTTTCGGACAGACAGACGAATGGACAAACGAATGAATGGGGTACGATAACTATATGTCTCCATTTCGGACATAAAAAATTATAACTATCACCATATGGGGATGACTAAATTACAGCTTAATATATACATTGTCAAGGGGACCCGGTGGGACAGTGTGAGAGGTTTATATAGAGAACATACCTTTTCTCCTTTACGGAAATGACATTGTTCAGGGGGCCAGTGGGAGGTTATAGAGAGCATACATTTTCTCTTTTTGGAAATGACATTGTGCAGGGTACCAATGGGGCCTCGACATTGTGCAGGGTGCCAATGGGGCCTCTGTGAGAGGTTTATATAGCACATACCTTTTCTCTGTTTGGAAATGACAATGTGCAGGGTACCAATGGGGCCTCTGTGAGAGGTTTATATAGAACACATACCTTTTCTCTGTTTGGAAATGACATTGTGCAGGGTACCAATGGGGCCTCGACATTGTGCAGGGTACCAATGGGGCCTCTGTGAGAGGTTTATATAGCACATACCTTTTCTCTGTTTGGAAATGACATTGTGCAGGGTACCAATGGGGCCTCTGTGAGAGGTTTATATAGAACACATACCTTTTCTCTTTTTAGAAGTGACATTGTCCAAGGGACCACTGGGCCTTTGTGTTTGTTGAAATCTTGTATATCCACCCTGAAACAACATCATAAACTAGAGGGATGCTCTCTGGAGCATGTGTTGCCTTCCGGGACATTGCTCCAGAATGTATGATAATATGACTATTGTCATTAAGTGTAGATATGCAAAGTGTGGTGAACAATTGAGATAGGACAGGGATGCTCCGCTTAAGCATTGTTAGTCACATAAAGAATAACTCAATACAATGTGCAAGTATACCAAGGTCATTCTCAGACATTATTTTAGTAGAAACATGTTGTCATGTTGATGTTTGTGTGTATATAGTTTGAAAGCTATATGTATGTTTTTGTGTAAGAAATCAACTAAATTAACGGAGTATAAAAACTAGGTCAAGGTCATTCATATTGCCTACTTATGTTCTGTCATGTAGTGTGTATTATGTATGTGTTTTAAAGTTTGAAAGCTCTATGGCAGTTGTGTGAGAAATGGACTAATTGAACAAAGCAGGTCATGCATATTGACTTACTGATGGTAGGAACATGCAGCTGTCATGCACAGGTGTAGGTATCATAGATATTTTATAATTTAGGTATTTAATTTTTGAAAAAATATACCTTAAGAACACCAGATTTAACTTTAAACCACTTGCTTTATATGTGAATGAAGTTTCATCTGTGTTTTTATATATGCTTCATTCATGAACAAACAATTGATACATTTTAAGTTATTTCTATTTCATAAAAGTACTACTGACTTCAAAGGGTATCTTCAATAAGTGCTGTCACTAAGTTCCGTAAAATAAACACCGTCAATAACAGAAAACATTGAGTCTGAGGCAAAACATATTTTTTTGGTAACCGTAACTCTACATTGACCGTTATCAGCCATACATATTTATATATTAAAGGCAATCTCACCTGTGAGAATTTATTGATGGCGAGTTCTGCGACTGACTCTATGTGCCGTCCTGTCAAACTCATCTCTGTCAACTGCTTGTATCCAAGGGCAACTACTAAACACTGAAACATACATAGAATGCAATAACTATACTATATAAATGTTACAGTATAACACAATTCTATGGTATCAAATGTCTTGCCACCTACAGTGAGTTGACAAACAAACAAAAATGGTAAAGTAGCCAGTTAATGTCAAGTTCAAAGGTCATTTGTGGACACGTCTTCGTCAGTGAGCTGTTCTACCAAACATACAACTGTGATCCATGTTTGGTAAATTTAACCATTAACCCGCTAAGCACGACTATAATAGCCGTTGCGTCCACTGTAAACCCAGATCAGCCTGCGAGCTACGATCAGGGTTTACAATGTCCAGCTGCTGATCAGTCATTTCCCCCAAAACACCACTTTGTCACATAAATGGAATGGTCAAAATTCAAAGAAAGAACAGTCCATTATATATATGTAGGGGGTTAATGAAGTTAGTTGCAGATAACCTACTTGAATGTAAAAACTTAACATAAAATTGACAAAGTTAATGACCCTTACAATTCAAAGTCAAAGTTAACTAAACTATAATTTTGGTTGATCAAGTGCACGTACATGTCGTTCCTGAGAAAACACTTTCATGCAAAAAAATTATTAACAAGAAATGTCAGAAATTGTGATAAGCATTTATGTCGAGTGATATACAAATCTGCTCGATGGCTAAGAGATATGGCAAGGCCAACAAGATACCCAACTTTGAGTCTAAGGGTGACCTTGATGTTGATGTAGGAACATGGGAGTTCAACGCGACAAGTTGTGATGATATAATAAGCAAGTGTGTAAAAATAAATTCATATCTGCCCACTAGTTAAAGCTACAGAGTCCCTATATCAATCGATTTCTTCTTTGTAGGCGTGTCTTTATTTGTAACTTCATGTTCACCAGCTCATGTCGAAATCGGGTATTTAAGCGAGCAATTATAGTGAAGGAAATCATTTACTGTATATACATCGACCAGTGCACATCTTACCTATACACAGGTAACAGTATTTTTTACAAAAAAAAAAGTTAGCTTCTTTCGGGGCTCGAACACACGTCCTTCTGATTTCAAGTCCTGTGCTCTATCCACTGAACTACAACGCTACTTGCAAAAATAGTATACTAACTACCGTTTATTATGAGGCAAAATAACTTAACCTATCTGAACGCAACTAATGATGGATCAATAAATATGCAGTCCATATTGTCGCACGTGTAAATTAACATTGCCTGGTGTTATACTGTATCTTATCAATATGAAACTAATACTTCGCCTCAAATCAACCATATCTCGACTTGTTATTTAGCGCTTGATGAGTTTGTGTGCGCGCTCTTATTACGTAATGCCTATTTAGTGTTACAAATGCTACAAAATACCAATAAATGGCAGTGGTCTAGAGGTTCAGGGTACATCTTTCAAATCTTACAAGTGCAAGGCTGTGGTTCAAATCCCGTTCCGGGCAACTATTTTTTTATCACATATATTCTGGAGCCGTATATTTATCGATGTTACCTGTACGGAGGCTAAATAAAAATGTGAAATTTTACGTATCGATTTCTCCTTATATACCGACTTTTGGGGTGTTCGTCGAGTTGAAACTACTTCACACGCGACTCATTCATATTCATGATTTATTACCAGTTAAAATAAGGACTGTACAGCTTTAAGGAAATATGGCAAAGACAGAAAGATAGCTGACTTCGACCTTGAACTCAGAGTGTTACCTTGGCGACAGGAACCTGGGAGTTAAATGCTCCATGTTGTATTGATGTGATAAGCATTTGTTTAAAAGGAAATCCAAATACACCTACGGGTTTAAAAGATAAGGCAAATTAAACAAATAGCTTGTAATGTAGAAATAAAACACGTACCTGAGACACAAATTCATTGTACGCCACCTTCATCCCACTGATTACAATGATGGGGGTCTGTGGATAGTGAACAAAATATAGACAGCGTGTCGACTGGTAGGTCTTTAGGCCGGATTTGGGCAGGTACACCCGGCCCCATAGCAAACCATTGTGCAACATCACAGACGCGCAACTATCCTGTAGAAAAAAATTGACATTATTAATAGTAACTCTTAGTACTGCATACATACTTCATATATATATATAATATTGACACTAAATATTGATCATATATTGTTCTACAAATTACATGTACTGCACCAAAATAGTCCAAGATACTAAATACCACTCATATAATTTATTTCACCTTTAGAACAAATCCCGGATACTAAACATTAATCATACAATTTACTACACCATAAATGTCACAGGCACTAGCAGCAGCAACTTTCAACCCTGCATTATTTGGAACAAATGTTTACACATCAAATCAAATCAATATTATCGGTCTACATCCAATGACAGGATTGTCACCATATATACGTTACAATCATATCAAGTGCAGCATATTAGATAAACACATAAGGCCAAAAAAAAAAAAAGAGGTCAATGACCTTGAAGCTCTACTGATTGATTTTGATTTCAGGAAGTAATCGCTACAGACTTGTTTTTTGAAAATCTATTTTTAACCGTGGCGGCCATCTTGAATTTCCGGCAGACCTGAAATTTTGCTAGGATCAATTAGACATTAAGAGCAACATTCCTGTGAAGTGTCATGAAAATCCGTCAAGTAGTTTCAGAGGAGTAGTCGCTACAAGTTTTCATTATATAACTCTATGTAAACAAAGATGGCCGCTGGCAGCCATGTTTAACTTCAAATCAAAACGATTTTCAACAAGGACCAACATCATGTCATACTGATCATTTTAGAAAAAGTCCCATATCAATATCTCTTATTGTTTTGAAGAAGAAGTTGCTACAAACTTATTTATTTTAAATCTATTTTTAGCTGTGGCGGCCATCTTGAATTTCCGGCCGACCTGAATTTTTTCTAGGATCAACTAGACATCAAGAGCAACATTCCTGTGAAATTTCATGAACATCCGTCAAGTAGTTTCAGAGGAGTAGTCGCTACAAGTTTTTACTATATAACTCTATGTAACCAAAGATGGCCACTGGCAGCCATGTTTAACGTCGAATCAAAATAATTTTCCACAAGGATCAACATCATGTCATGCTGATCATTTTAGAAAAAGTTCCATATCAATATCACTTATAGTTTTCAAGAAGTAGTCGCTACAAACTTATTTTTTAAAAATCTATTTTTAGCTGTGACGGCCATCTTGAATATCCGGCCGACCTGAAATTTTTCTAGGATCAATTAGACATCAAGAGCAACATTCCTGTAAAGTTTCATGACAATCCGCCAAGTAGTTTCAGAGGAGTAGTCGCTACAAGTTTTTACTATATAACTCTATGTAAACAAAGATGGCCGGGCAGCCATGTTTAACGTTGAATCAAAACGATTTTTGACAAGGATCAACATCATGTCATGCTGATCATTTTAGAAAAAGTCCCATATCAATATCACTTATAGTTTTCAAGAAGTAGTCGCTACAAACTTGTATTTTAAAACTCTATTTTTAGCTTTGGCGGCCATCTTGGATTTCACATCAACATGAATTTTTGCTAGGATCAACTAGACTTTATGGGCAACATTTCTGTAAAGTTTCATGAATATCCATCCAGTAGTTTCAGGAGTTGTCGCTACAAATAAAAGTTTACGGACAGACGGACGCCGCACCACGGCATAAGCTCTGCTGATCTCTGATCAGTCGAGCTAAAAACTGTGTTTCCGGAGGCCCGACCGACCCTATTTTTAAGGGGCCGACCCTAAAACTTTTTACGAAAAAAAAAAGAAAAAAAATTAAATTTGTTCTGAACAATGATTTATCACAATATATCGAGGTAAACTGACATCACAGAGAAACTTTCAGTTGTATCATCAACTTGTATCGGGTTTATGAGATAAATACATGTAGATAGAATCTCACAATATCTTGCTCCAAAAAAAAGAGAAGAAAATGCCTACCTACCGACCCTAATTTTTTAGAGCGTGCAATAGGAAACACACCTATTTTTTTTTGGGCCTAAGTATGAAACATAATATTATGCAAATTGTACATTTCTACTCAATATAAATACATACCTGTAGATCTAAATAGACAGTGAAATTTGTATTGTACAACAGTGAGCCCTTTTAGAGCATTTTCTCATATTCATATATTTTGTAATGTTATTAATGTCATAATCATTACTGCTCAAAATGAAACTTGTCAATAATATTCATATTACAAAAATATTGGCATATGTCAGATAACGCATCAAAAAGTGCCTGCCATAAGGTGTTACATTTTCTACATTTTACAACAAAGTGAAATTCGTCCTCTATACCATCATTACATACTTTACAAATTATTTCTATAAGAGGATTTTTAAATACCTTTCCTCTTCTACATATAACTTATGTGAACTTTGGGTAAAACTTTATTTAATGTAATGTTTTTACAGTAACACATTTGTTTTGCAGTCATATAAAAAGTATTTTGGACAAATTTCAACTTGAATGGAATGAATTAATGACTAGCGGTAAAGTTTCAACTGATAGCTCAAAATAAACCCTAAACTTCAAATTATGCTTACGGTAAACTGTATATTGTGTGTACACTTTTTACTTTTCCTTTCTTCCTTTACTTGGGGAACTAGAAGCCTTAACCCTTAGCCTGCAAAGGGCGACTACATTAGCCTTTGTGCCCATTGTAAACCTAGATCGGACTGTGAGTGTAACTCGCAGGCTGATCAGGGTTTACAATGTCCGGCTGCTCATCATTCATTTCTCCAAAACACCCCTTTGTAACATAAATGGAATGGTCTAAATTTAAAGAAAGGACAGTCCATTAAACATTCATAGCAGGCTAATGGTTGACAGAAAATGAAGGTTCAGGTTTATGGCAATGTCAGGGCTTTTTCCCACAAAATTGGGAAGAGGCCCAGGCCTGTCCATTTTTGGAAAAAAAGAACGCGCTTATTTCTCATTTTGGGAAAAATACAAGATTTCATAAATTAAGTAAATATGACATTAATATACTTTATTTATATTGTCATCCATTATTTACCATAATTATTAACTTTTCCAAGTTGGAATTTAATTAGCAGACAAAAACACACTGCAGAATTCATGTTTTTTCTCAAATTCTGAGAGACTGTTGTTTTCCGATTGGGAAATATTTCTGCCACAGTTGGGAAAAAACAGTCCAATTTTTAGTTGGGAAGAGGCCCTTTACAGGCCTCTGTTATATAAGGTAAAAAAGCCCTGAATGTACACCAAACAAATTCCAGACAATTATTGTTAATCATACTATGTACTACACCAAACAAGTCACAGACACTAAACTAGATCGGCTTATTGTTATACGACGCAAGGTAAGTAATCTATTCAGTGAAAATCAATTGATACGAGTCCTTCTCTCACCAAGGACAGTCCACCTGTTTCATGAATGTGGCTACAAATTGCGAACAAACACTTTCACGATCAGGTCATGGTCACTAACCAATTGAACCCAAGTAGAGATTCTCTCAACAAGGACAGTCCACCTGTAAAGTTTGTTGTGCTTTTTCATGACCGGATCATGGTGACCTTGACCTTTGACTAATATCGCTCACCAAGGACAGTCTAACTGTGGTTCAAAGAGTGTGGCTAAGAAGACTGAAGAGTACAAAGGTTGAGAAGTTACCATGGAAACTAGATTTTTCATGATCATTTCATAGTGACCTTACCCTTTGACCTCAGCAGAGTTTTAGCAATATTGGCTATTAAAAGGGAAAAATAGATCAAAGCAAAAGCAAGGTATTTCATTTACAAATCCATGGCAATCTGCTATCCCTTTGACCCATGTCGGAAATATATAGTGTATATAAATCTCGTCAGAAGTTCCTCCGTTGCGTGAAAAAAGCATCGTACATACACAATACCATTTAACCCACCTTGCTAAAATACAGCTTGAGTAACCGGGTCAGCTTGACCTTGAACTTCCCGGGTGATTTACTGACATCTGATGTTGCAGATTTCCCTGAAAGAGTTCAAAACACTGGTTACCAATCAGGCATCATTATATTTATATGGCTGAAAGAAAATAAGATACACTTGCCAAATCCTGGTATACTACTATATTTATTGGTTATTAGATTTGTATTGGGATATATTCATAAATTCTTTTGCGTATTAATATTGCGACTTTAGCAGCGCAATATTTATGCGCAAAAGAATGAGTGCACATATCCCAATATAAAACTAATAAACTTTTGATTGCATACACATTTTTAAATTAGAACAATAGAATAGGTTGTAACATTTAATTTTCACCAAAAGCATTTATTTGAAACAAACATATCAATTGTCATTACAGCGTGGGAATTTTCACAAAGAAATCAACATTATTTACATCACGGGACATACTTTCTTTGACATGAACAGAAAACTGCACCAATCATGAATGAGTATACATTTACACACCAATAAGACTTTACTATACGTCAATATGAGCGAATATTGTAATCTGACGTTTCCAGTTACATTGAAAGTAAACGGAGCTTGTAAAGGCGTATGCAGTACAATGTAATATGGACTATTGTCCACTGGTACTGGGTATTCTACATGCAACATGTTTAAAGGGTTTGCTATTTTTTATAAATTGTTGCCATCTTGGATGACCTAATTTGAACAAAATTGAAAGATATTGACCTCAGGACCATCTGTGTATAGTTTGGTTAAAATTGGAAGGGGCTGTTTATGAGTTGTTTAAAGAAAATGCTCAGGGATGATGACAGACTAACTTGCATCAGCTGGAAAAAAACTTTACAGTTTGACAATTTTTATTTTTTTTAGATGGGCTTACATTCCCTGCCTGGAATGTATGTCATCCCACCCACCACCCCCACCACCCACACCTTATACAAAAGGCCTAGTGGTGGATATCATTCCAAGGCAGGGAATATGAGATCAGGCCCACTGTCAATAATCCAAATAACTATTAACTAATAATGACAAGGTAAAAGTAACTTAACCAGGGATAAAGCCAGGTGCGAATTCTAGGGAGACATTTTGCTCAAATTAAAGAGAGGTTATCAATCATTTTCAAGTTTCCCTTCTTTGTATTATATCAGAGAATTTCTCTTTACAGTCACTGACAGGGAGAAGTCAGCATTTCGAGAGAGAAGTTTTAGCTTTAAATATTTGCTTTTAGCTTATGTGCTGCTCAACTCTATGCAGAAGCATTAACAAGTATACAGTCATGTATAAGACGGACACATTTTCATAAACTCAAACAGGCAGAAATATCTATTACCTTGTTTTTCTGCCAGTTGGTAAGCACTCCACTGTCTCTTTGCTGAGTATATTTGAACACCTGTAACACAAAAATGCCTTTTATTTACAATTCTGTGAGAAATTTCTTCTTTTTTTTTGAAGTCAGAATTAAATGTAATTGTATGCCCCCAGTCTAGAAGAGCTGTTAGTATATAGTTTTAACATATCCAGTTTATGAATCTAACTTTAGTGTACGTCAGTGTTGGAGTTTTTGTTAGTTCAGTAGAAAACCAGTTTTCAAGATGTATGTGGTTACTTAGTATTATGTGGCTAAAGAGTCACATTGTTTTTTGTTTTTTCTAGAGTTTGTTTGGCTCCTAAATGTCCTACAGAACAAAGTATTAGCAACATAAACTCTTTCTGTACGCCAGGCAAACATGATCCAACCTCCACCCAGCTTTGATCCGTCAAACCAATTTACAAATGCTGAAAATAAGATTTATTTTGTTAACCGCTTAGAACAAGAAATATCACTTAAGTGACAAATGCCCCCAAAGTGACCTTTGACCTCTAAGTATGACCTTGACCTTGGAGCCACGTACCTGTTTTTGACCTATGAACTGCGACCTTGACCTTTGAGGTACGACCTGGGTTTTGCGCGCGATAAATCGTCTTGTTATGGTGATTACTTGTGTCAAGTTATTTAAAAATCCCTGCAGGGGTTGTGACGTTACGGTCCGGACAGGAAATTGTGTACCTGTTTTGACCTATGAACTGCAAGTGACCTTGACCTTTGAGGTACGGACCTGGGTTTTGCGCGCGACACATCATCTTGTTATGGTGATCACTTGTGCCAAGTTAATTAAAAATCCATGCAGGGGTTTTGAAGGTACAGTCCGGACACGAATTGCGGACTGACCTACGGACGGAGCCATTACTATCGGGGACATAAAAAGATATTGGAGGCTCAAAACCAAATAAAGCTTTTAAAAGTTATAACTATATATTAGTTTTATAAAGTGCTAAAGACAGTTGAGCACTTGAACGATAAACAAAGAGTTTACCCCCTACCAGAATGTGGAGGTATTTTATTTTATTGATCACCGATTGGTCAGATTATTTTGATGATGTACTGTGAAAGTTATGAATTGATGAAACCTCCTTATTTCTACATAATCAAGTGCAGTAACTCTGTATTACAAATGTCAATTGTTTGCTCAATGTTGAGAATATACTGTTAAATTCAGTAATTAACGCTTAATCCGATATATAGATATAATGGACTGTACTTTCTTTGACTTAAGACCATTCCATTTATGTGACAAAGGGGTGTTTTGGGGAAAAATTACTGATCAGCAGCCGGATAAACCCTGATCAGCCTGCGAGTTACTCTGGGTTTACAATGGACGCAAAGGCTATTATAGTCGTGCTAAGCGGGTTAAGGTCAATATTAAAGACTAAAATGCAAAAGTCCAGTTTGCTCATTTTCAGACCCTGTCCGTGATCCTATTGACACAAACCTTCAAACCAAATTTGGTAAGAATAAGAACGTACTTACGGACGGACGACAAACAATGTGCCATTCCATATTTTAAACCCTGATCAGCCTGCGAGTTACTCTGGGTTTACAATGGACGCAAAGGCTATTATAGTCGTGCTTAGCGGGTTAAGGGCAATAGGACTGAAATGCAAAAGTCCAGTTTGCTCATTTTCAGACCCTGTCCATGATCCTATTGACACAAACCTTCAAATCAAATTTGGTGAAAATAAGAATGCACTTACGAACGGACGACAAACAATGTGTCATTCCATAATCTCTTTAACCAAAAGAGCTAAAAACTGGTAGAATAAAGACACAGATAATTGTATGAACTTACATATTAATTCAAACTCTCCTGTCTTCTCAAGTGTCAACCCTCCTTTGTTCTGAAATATAGAGATGTCTTTATCATGATGTATATTATGATATTAAATGAAGTCTCGTAAAATAAGGAGAGAATTAATAGTAGGGAAGATTTCTTTAATTATAGGAATGTTTTTTTAAAGTCCCTATCCAGCCATCAACAGGCAAAGTTTACAACAGATGTCTACAGTTTCTAAACCTACTGATGATGAGTTAATATATAAATAACTTACATAATACTGGAAATCTAAAATCTAGACACAATAAAAACAGCTATAACAAACCAAAACCCAAAACTAGAACGTCAAATTAAGAGTTACCATCGCATAATTCATTTTACACATATTCAATCTCGGGTGTTTTAAGTACCAATGAATAAACCTATACTTGTAAAAAAAATAAAAAATTTAAAAAAATTGAATTTCGAGTGGGGGAAGGGGGCAACATGTTTAATAATTGACAAAAGCAACACAGAAATATGTAAAAAATAAATAAATAATTTTAGTTGGGGTGGGAGTGGGGGGAGGGTGAGAGCGGGGGTGAGAGGCGGGAGTGGGGGGGGGGGGGGGGGGGGGGGGGGGGGGGGGGGGGGGGGGGCAACATATATGTGTAAGCACAGAATTTGCAGAAGACAAAATTACTTATACAACCCTTTACAACATACTATAACCAAAATTTAGTTCAGCTAGGACAAGAAATGTAAGAGATATATCCCTGTAAACACAGCAGCTTACACGCCAAATTTGATGCATTTTAAGGGCTATCAGAATTTGGGTTCCATGGGAGCCCAGGGGTTACAGGAACCAAATTAACTTAAGCAGCCCTTAAGATAATGCTATAAGGAAGCCCATGGCCAAATTTGGTTGTGCTAGGATAAGAAATGTAAGAGATATAGACTTGTAAACACAGCTTACATGCAAACCTTGATGTGGGACGCTGACGCCAACCCCGGGGTGATTACATAAGCTCTCTTATTCTTCGAATAGTCGTGCTAAAAACTCACAGTTGACAAGCCCAACGGGCTAGTTGTTTTTATTATTTAAATGTCAATTTTAAATGATCGTTTATGATCTTGATGTCGAAAATTGTCAAATAATTTCCATTTTTGGGCTATTCAAACTCTTCGATATCGTAATGTAATGTAGGTTACGATATAGACCAAAACAAGCACCTGCAAATGTGTAGGTGTGATAGATTATACTGATTTTCTTTGATGGCCCAAAAATGCTGAAAAATAACCCGTGTTTTATACATGTCCCAACATCGCTTCCTAGAGACGCTAGCATTTCTATCACTATATTAATTTCTAAGCATTTTATTGACAATATGAGTGTGACATTCACTTGTAAACAAAAATGTGGAACTGTCTCCATCGAAACAAACGAAAAACAGCTTAGGAAAAGCGTCATCAGCAAAAAACAACACGATTCAACTAAACACATCCGTGTATTTTAGCCATCGTGTAAGTGCATACAGCATGTACAGAGCCTTTTCCCCAGTCCAAGGTAAGACTGCACCCAAACGGTGGGGAAAGGGCTTATACAGGCTGCTGCAAAGAAGGGTATAATGGCCGTGGCCTATAAATGGATTGACTACGACCTAGTCACAAAGCTGTTGTCTTGCAATATTTACAAGCAGTACAGTCATACAGAAAATGCAACCCCAGCTACAGATGAGATGGATTATCAAGTTTCCCTTCAGACATGCCTTGGCCAGGGAGACAACCCACGCTGGTCAGATGTCTATAGTTGCAAAGCCAAGGCCTTATCTGTAGCTACCGAAGCGTGATTTTTTGGTATCTTTTTATTTTGTAAAAGAGTGACTAGTTGGTTTTAAGAAGGGCTAGTAAAAATAAGAAGGTACTAGCCCTGTTAGTCATAAATAGTGTCTAACCCTGTTTCCCCTAGGTTAGAGATTACCGTATTAAAAGTTGTCTGTCTATCAATAGTTTGTTTCTCTTTGTAACTTTGATAAATACACAGAAAATGACACAAAAATATAGCATAAAAAGTAAAAGCTGTTTTTGTAAGAAGTTTCAACTTTGTGGTTAATGAACATAAATTAAGTAATTTGGCGTTGAGATTATACTGCTTCTTTCATTTTGTGAAATGCACGGCTAGGCCAATTATCTAATTAACACTCTCTCCTCAAGCCAGCCACCTGTGTGACCCTTGATAAAAACAGGTTTTACCTGTCAATTACAGGCTCCACTGAGTTTTAATTGCTTTACAACTTGTTACCTCGGCTGTCTCAAATGAAATTAGATAATCGGTAATTTACAAATTATGGGTCATCCGTCGTAAAGAATCGTGGCATACTTTGAAGTTTTTGAAAAGTACACTGTACGCCGTTGATGTTAATTTTCGTCGTACAAACTACGATTTTTGGATGGCCGTAAATTACTGTTAAAGGAATTGAATGTTGTTTAACGGCTCATCAACACAGTATTCATAATTTTGCATTGCAGAGATGTTGAGATTTTATTTTATTTTCAGTAGGTGATAAAATTTGTGTTACTCGGATTTTATCCTTAGGTTCTATAGTAAAATAAAAATGTTTGGCAGAGTAAAAAGATGATAATTTTCAAGATTTTGATTTTAAAAGATACATATATTGAATCAATTTGCATGAATGTGCATGAAATAAGCAGGGTTTTAAAAGAATCACACTGTAGATACCTTAATTTTAAGAGTAAACTTGGTTGAACATCAAGGATAAAGACCGAGTTTATCACCTACCAGAATGTATTGGTTATGTCTTATTTCTGGTCACTGATTGGTCAGTTTGTTTGATGATGCTCTATCAAAATTATGAATAGGTTACTTAGAGCCGCCCCAGAGAGAGAAGAAGGATACATAGGAATCCGGGAATCTGCCCTACTCTTATTATCGAATAGATTCCTATGGTTCTTTAACGTGCTTGGAGGATAGACCGATTCACGGGACCGCCCGGTTTACGTCCCCATCCGACGGACGGGGTTAAGGGAAAATGTCTTGCCCAAGAACACACTGTTAAAGGAAGCCCTGCAGCAATAGCCAGGTTGAACTGTGGCAATGGTAGTGCCACTATGCTAGAGGGCAGTGGACAACAGTCCGCGGGAAGAAGGAATACTAATATAGTAATCCGTGGCTGTCTGGATCTGATGCGCCGTTGGATGTTGTGATCGATGTATTTAATACATGATAGTCTCCTGGACGGATTGCTACAATATAATGGGTGATATTATAAAAGATGACCAGTCTTTGGTCAATACGGTATCTGACCCAAGCGTATACACGGAAACATATCTTACATTACAGAAATCAGCAATGTCAACAGCTGATGAACGTTTCGTTTTTTTTGTGGGCAGAACCGAGTTCAAATTGGCAATTTCAGAAGCTTTCAAGAAAGACCAACGGTCAAGAGCGGTGAAGATTTCTTTTGCTTTCAGTTTCTGTATATTGTGTTTCAGTAGCGATGTCTCCATGTTGCTGGTAAATATATAAAAACATTGATTTTTTAGTTAAATTTGAACGTTGGGTCGATCAAATCCAGCGCCATTCGTGTTTACGCAGAAACAGGTGACGTCATAACTAACTAAATATTTTACGAATGTTTTACGAATGTTTACCAGCTGTCTATCGTCATCGTCTTCGATAATTGCACAAAGTAACAATCTCTACCCAGAGCTGTCGTTCCTTTCACATTCACATGGGACTATGGTAGGATCATGGTAGATATTAACAATGTGAATGTCATACAAATCTATCGGACCATAACATTGTCTTCTGCATCATAGACAAGAGTGACAAAATGGCCCTAAATTGATCACCTCATTGTATTTGCAAAGATGAAAAAATGTCAAACAAGCTTGTAATTTCATAACATAATTATATATACGATTAGAGAGTGGGTCTCAATCGTTTCCAAGTTATGACCAAGGGGATATGTCATCATGTGTGGGGATGGACACCGCTGTTTGGATCCTTCTGTTCATGTCCATTAAGTGTATATATATGGATATATGGGGATCTCAACGGGTTCAAGGGGTTATGTACCCATGAGTGAGTATGGACCCTAGGGCTCAGCAGGACCCGTCTATATTACATGTATATGAGTCACTGGGCTCAGTAAGTGTATATATGGCTTTTATTAGGGTGGGATATCAACAGTTTCCAAGTTATGTCCTCAGTGATGGGAGTATAGACCCCATGGCCAATGCTGGGTGGATGTTTGTTCATGCTCAGTAGGTTTCAGAGGAGAAACTGTTTTAAGGTTTTTCCCTATACAGTCTATGTAAAACATGTGACCTCTGGGGTGGGGCCATATTCTTATGCTACATGCAATTTATACGGGAACTCTACACCTTGTGGTCTCAGAGAAGAAGCATTTTTAAATTGTTCTAATTAGTAAAAGGTGTGAACCCTGGCGGCGCGCCGAATTTAAGGTGAGGATCGCCATTTGAACAAACTTGTAAGAGGGACAATACTCTTACAGTAAATGCAAAATAATAAACCTCTGGCTCTTGTAGTATCAGAGTATTTTTTAAGTTTTTTCGCTATGCAAGCCTATGTAAATATGTGACCCGCGTGACGGGGCCAAATTAGACCACAGGGTCACCTTTTTGAAAAAGGTTTGGCAGAGGACCATAAGCTGATGCTACGTATAATATATGAGAGCTTTAATTGTGCCTTGTTCTTTGTGCCTTGTTGTTTTAAAAAAGAAGTTTTTTAAGTCTTTTTTCTTTTCAAGTCTATGCAAAAACATGCAAAATCTCCAAACAGAAACTTTGGACCCGGGCAGGGCCATTTTCTGAACTAGGGGACTTCATTTGAACAAATATGACAGTCTAGGCGTTGGCGATCTTTTATAAAGAAAAATGTCGAAATCTGTCCAGCGGTTCTTGAGAAGAAGATTTTTTAAGGTTGCAACCATTTATGGTAATGACGGCCATTTTGGATGTCGCGTTGACTTAATTTTAACAAAATTAATTTAAAAAGCCATTGACCTCAGCAGCATCCAGGTGAAGTTATGTCAAAATTATCCAAGCGGTTTATGAGAAGAAGTCGTTTAAGCAAAAGTAAAAGGACGGACGGACGACGGACTGAAGTGCAAAACGCGGTCACATGTGGGAGGTAAGGAGATTTAAGAGAAGAAATGTGTGTATGTGCGGGGGAGCAGGAAGCTTAAGGGATGCGGGTGGGCAGGAGGTTTAAGATAAGAAATGTGTGTGGGGGAAGGGGAAGCAGGAAGCTTATGGGGGGGGGGGGAGGAGCAGGAGCATGAAGCGTAAGGGGTGCGGTGGGCAAGAGGTTTAACAGAAGAAATGTGTGTGTGCGTGGGAGTGGGGAGCAGGAAGCTTAAGAGATGCGGGTGAACAGGAGGTTTAAGAGAAGAAATATATGCGTGTGTGAGTGTTGAGGGGGGAGGGGAGGAGGCAGGTGGGCGACGGGTTACAGGAAGCTAACGTGGCATACTCCTTTATTTCTGGGAGTAACTTGGAAAAATAAAACGAAAAACAATAAAAATCCTAAAAAGTTTAAAAATTCAATAAAAATCAGAGTAAGCATGATGTGGTGGGAGCGAGGGGAAGGGTAAGGGTCGAAAGTTACCATTTTTGCCGGAATAAAATGTTTATATTCCTGACAAATATCGCTTGCACGAGCACCATTTTGGTCCCATTGAAAAAAATATACTGGGGGAGGACCACGAAACCGCTTGTGGAAGAGGTGCATCTACTCACAAACCCTCCCACACTCTGCGCTTTGCACGTTGTATTATAGAGTAGGATGAAAACAGGCCATGCTACGCCTATGCATACCCATCCCACTTGTTAAACCGCCTGCCCACCCATATCCCTTAAACCTCCTGCCCAACCCCCATATCCTAAACCGCAGCAGATATCATTATTGTATAGGCAAACATTGTTATAACTGGCTTCACTGTCGTGTAAACTGTACGGCTAGCCGATTTTGTTATTTTCAAGATGGCGGACATGTCAACTTCCGATACATTTTTGTTCGTTACTTACTTAATTCGGCGTGATATGCAAAGTTTTGTATGCTGACAGTTAGATAAATAATTCCTTTACACTCGGCTGCATAGTATGTAGCAAAAGATTTACTACTTTTTGAAAAATCATCGCTGAAGCATGTCAATTTTTGTCGATCTGGAATCGAAGCGAGGAGTCGCACCTGTTTTGAACCATTACTGGCTTGTTTCTTCACGGATCGAAGCGAAATAACTTGTATTACTTACTTTGTGATGATATTTAAATGACCGGATAACTAATTTCTTGTAAACTATGCAATAAATAAGCAAAATTCTGATTCAAAAAATATTAGGCTGTACGGTGCTTTACCATTTCAAATTTGCTACTGTAGGTCTAATTACACTAAATCAACAGGATGTGCTCGCCTGGTGCATCGAAAGTAGTTCTGTATTAAAGAGTGCTAATCTTGTTTTCCTAAAAAAAAATGAGTGCTGTTTCCTGTTATTTTTTGGCTGTAACTGTATTCTGGACATGTTGTTGATATTTGAAAATGCAGCTCATCATGTTTTTGACAGTTTTTGATATAAATGTGAGAAGTGAAAGTAGACAGGGTATGAAATTGCAAGTGGTAAAAATAGTGTTGACCTTTGACCCGGTGTTAGTATACAACTGAAGAAATGTTTCTTAAAAGGTATTAAACCCCCTATTTCCTTGTTGATGTTTAATAGCAGACATGTTTATTTGCATGATAAAGTAAGTTTCCCAGAATTCTAATCGGAGGTTTGAGTTTTTTAACAGGTTGTCATGTCAACATTCTAACTTTACTATGGATGGGCAATGGAGATTCATTTACGCTGTTACAACCTGTACAGAACTCAAATCTGTACGGTGCGTTTCACATATTTGACACAATTACTGTACGATCCGTTATGTATAATTGGAGAGTTTTGGTGTGTTTTAGATGTTAACCATTTCTATATATTTTTGTTCTTTTAAATAAGAAAAGTTGTTTTATTTTTAGTTTCAGAGTAAGTAGTAGTGTAATGGAATGTTGTTACTACATGTATCACGATTGAGTTTTTGAAAGAAAAACTGTGCGGCGTGACATGAATCTTCAGGTAAGTTATTCCTATCGCGAATGACAAAGGGGAGAAAAGAGTCGTAGCGATAGTTTGAATGGGCATTTATAGTTTGGATGTTCAAGGCATTTCGTAGGTTATATCTAGAGATGTTACCGACAGAAGTTGGAACTAAATCAGAGAGGAATTCTTGGTTGACCATTTTATAAAACATGATTTTAACCATTTTATAAAACATGATGAATTTATGTTTACGGCGCCTGTTTCCAAGAGTTCCCTCAACCGATTTCTCTGTTAAGATTGTCAATATAGACACGTTTTGTTGCTCCAGTTATTATCCGTGTATTTTCATATTATATTTTGTCGAATTCATAGTTTTCATATTGTGTGCAGTTATTGAACATAATATCGACGTATTCTTATATAGGTTTAATATAGGACGTACAGATGGGTTCTAGTGAAACTCTATCAAGTTTACATTTAAGGTTTCGCATAATATTAATTCTTTGCCAAGCTTTTGATTGGATATATTCAATGAGCTTGTGCTAGGATAAATCATTTGACAGATAGACACCGAGGTGATTATGGTCATGAACTTCAATAAAAGTGTTTACTATTCACTTTTTGTTATTATTAATGCCTAAATAACCCGTAGTCTCGTATCTCGTTTGCAATAGCTATACACTGTCACCATTTTTTATTTGGCGCAGAGTGGCGCCATCTCTGTTACACTGAACCGTCAGGTAAAATGTGCCTTTAAACATGCAAACAAATACACGCTCTGTATCAGAGGACACAATGTGAATAAATAATACTTATGTTTACATTTAGCACCTTTATTGAGTTGGTAAGTGTAATAATTTATAAGAATTTGCTGTTTTTCACACACTCGCGAAACAACCGTAAGTAGTCATTTTCACGGAGTAGTGAAACACATGCGCGACAACATAAATCGGCAAAACGAGCCCGTTTCTCCTCCCTATAACGTACTCCCTGATGAGGTGGAGCAGGCTCTAGTGTTGAATTCATGATCGATCATCACAATATTTAACCGACCGATGACCGATCAATAGTCGATTAAACATGGCTGCTGTAAAAAGCAAGTGTAAGCCTTTTTCATACTATAATGAAGAAAAGAATCGCATTTCAAGTATGTTCTGGTAATGAAGGAACCGAATGAAACTGACCAACATATATTTTGAAAAAAAGTTGTGACATCCACTATAAATATGTGATTTCTTGTGGTAAAATTACAACTCATTTTATTTTCTTGTATATTTTAGTGCAAGAGAATGAAATAACCCATACTTTTCAACAAGCGAGTGAAGTCAATCATGAAAAATTGTAATCAGATCAAAGGCATAACTGATCGATGCGATCAAATCGATTAATCGGAGCAACACTAGGAGTAGCCTACACCAGGATATTTTTTTTTCCCGAATTGTTCACATACATTATGTCTGTATTATATTGATAAAGCGTAAAGTTAATGAGCCATAAACCAAAATAATTATACTGAACATATACAAAAAATGATTCGAAGAAGGTATCTACTATATAATATGGTTACGCGCAAATGTTAGCTATTTTAAACTTGGCGGTAAAACAAACGGGAGAGTTAATTATACATCTCGACGAGATGATCCGCGTGACACTTATTTATTGTTTTGGGATTCCTCTATATATGGCATGCTAAAACTTGTGGTAATTTATAAATATTAATCATTGCGTTTTGTATGTAGCTCTTGATGTTGAACCATTGAACAGTTTAAATTAATGATTTAATATTTCTGTGTTGCATTTTTTTAAATAATTTTAGTCTGATGTATGCCCTTATATATTCAATATATTATTTTACCCGATTTACCTTATTCGCAATGAAACATATTTTCATATTGCTGTTTTTTCATTTCTTTTTTATATAAACAATGTTGATTGGTTAGCGTTCCGCCACACTCTACCCACCATTGTGTTTTAAGTGGTCCGTCTCTTCTCTCTCCCCCACCACCACCCCCATGTTGAGAGCGTCTTTATTGCCCAATGGGTAACGATATCATGTGTTTGAGGGTGGCTATTGGCCGCTTTCATTGTATCTGTAGTGGCATTCACAGGAAAATGACATTTATAACGACACCGTTAAACTTTTTTTGTTTATATACTATCATTTTTAGCTAAATGTTTGCGTATTATTATGTCACGGAGTATTTAAAATTAAGTATTTTAAATTTAGAATTGCACTAGTTGCTTTTTCTTGAATCATTACTTTTGGAGATGTAGAACTCAATCCAGGTCCGTCAATGTCAGCTGATACTAGCTTAACTTTAGTTCATCTTAATATTAAAAGCATTCGAAATAAACTTGAATTTATTAAGGATAATTATATTGTCTTTGATATGTTGTGTTTCACCGAGACACATCTTACACATGAAATAGCTGATGATTTCTTACTTATTGAAAATGTTGTTACTACTTATAGGAAAGACAACAGGTATTTTATTGTATGTTTCGTCAAATATAATATCCAACAGAGTACATGAACTCGAACATATTTTACAAGAGTCAATATGGATTGAAATTAAAGATCGTAACGAAATCGTACTTATATGCACCGTGTATCGTAAACCAAATAGTAATGTAGACTGCTGGAACAGATTTAATTTAAGTATTGAGCAATCATTAGAAAGAGCAAAGAGAATAGTTATAGTTGGAGATGTAACTGAGACCAGTTAACCTTAAATAATCACCAACTGGGAAATATAGCCTAATGTTGATTAATAATCTCACCAACGTAATTACAGAACCAACCCGAGTCACTGGCAATTCTTCAACTTTAATTGTTCCAGTAGTTATGTCAGATTCTGTTAAAGTACTATATATTAATAAAGGTATTGATTTCATTGACATGCCTAGTATTTTTCGAGATACTCATGTGGTTGATTCTATCCCAAAATATTTCAAAAATTCCGAAAGTCCTGTAATTTGTTATAAGTATAAAAAACCTATTAGAAATATTATTTTCAACTACAACAAAATAGTTTCTGACCTTGATATAGTACATACTCCTAAGGAATGTGAATGCAACACATCAACATTTTGCTATGCTCCAGCAGGTCATGTCATCACTGGTAATTTTGATATTGTTGATAAACGTATTCGACATTTGTTTTCGAAAGGTCCTAAATATAGATCACCTTCAGCTATTGATTTTAATGTCTGTCGTGCCCAGATCGCCCACTCCATTGAAGATTTTAGTATAAAATGGTGTCGTAGAGAACATGCGGACCCAAACTCGCTTTCTACTTGGAAAAAGTCAATTCTTAATATTATAGATACACATATTAACTTTTATAATGCTAACCCCTCTTTACTTCCGTCGAGACCTAGGTTTTCCTTTCGTAATTTAAAATCGGGAATTCAGGAATTTCAAAATAAATTTGTTTTAGTTCCTGCAGATAAAGCAGCTTATAATGTAATTATTGTTTGACTCCTACATTACGTCAATGTTTTATCTCTGGAACTCGGCAGCACCAATTCGTATACTCCAGTTAATTCTACTGAGGATGATGTTGTTGCCGCACATATCACTCGGTGCACTACTTTCAAGGCTGGTGTTAACGATAAGCAAAATAAACTGACTACTATGTACTGGATTCCTAAATTACATAAAAATCTGTATACGGCTCCCTTTATTTCGAATTCTAGTGCCTGCACCACAACAAACATCTCCAAATTTTTTAACTTCTTGTCTTACTGCCGTTAAAGATCACGTTAAACTATATTGTGATACAACTTATGAAAACTCTGGGATTAATTTATTTTGGTCTATAAAAAATTCATGAGACGTTCTTGATAAATTTTTCAATTAAGGTCAAGTTTCATCAATAAGCACTTATGACTATTCTACACTATATACAACCGTACCACATCAGCTTATTAAAGACAAGCTAATTTCTCTTATTAAAAAAACATTCGCTAGAGAAAATACCACATTTTTGGCATGTAATAATATTAAAGCGTTTTTACTAACGGCAGTTTAGACAATAATACTATGTGGACTTGCTATGAAGTTTTTGAAGCACTCATCTTCCTATTAGATAATATTTTCGTCAGGTATGGAACCACCGTTTATAGACAAATTGTTGGTATCCCTATGGGTACGAACTGTGCACCACTTGTCGCAGATTTGTTTTTATTTTGCTACGAAAGAGATTTTATGTTGAGTCTTTCACCAGATACCCAGGCAGATGTTAGCTTTAAATGCTTCGAGTTCATGCTTCGAGTTCATGCTTTGATAATATTTATAATACCGTTATTCAAATTGAAAATGAAACGTTAAATAAATGCAATTTGGTAGTCTGTGCTGATTTCAATGCGCGATGCTCAACATTATTGGATTATGTTGAAGATGATAATATAAACAATATGGATGTACTCCCCGACGATTACATTGCTGATATTCCATTATCAACGCGAGCGTGCGGAGATACATGTACTAATCAAAATGGTCGATTATTAATTGATTTATGTAAGCAGTCAGGTTTACGAGTTTTAAATGGTCGAACGGGGGTGGATGCGAATGTTGGAAAGTGCAGTTTTGTCAGTAACCGGGGGAAAAGCCTAGTAGATTATGTATTGGTAAAACAAGACTTTATCCATTTTATAACACAATTTGAAGTTTTGGATCCAAATCCGTTAACTGATCGTTGTTTGATAAGCTTTGCAATTAATACAGGGTCAAACATTAATGATAGTGTAAACAAGGATGAAGTGTATACGAGAATTAATTATACATATACGTGGAATCAAGAATATTCAAATCAGTATCAGAGTATTCTCGAATCGCATAATTTCGCCGAAAATATATACAACCTTTCAGGCGAGATTGTTACTAATAAGACCAGAGATGGCATAAGTCAAAACTTGCAATCTTTTCAAAACCTTATGGAAAATGAGTGTTTACCACTGTTCAAGAAAAATATTAAACATAATGACAATAATGTTGAGGGAACCTATAGCGATACTTTTAATACGCCATGGTATTCAGACTTATGCGAAGAGAAAATATTTTTACTTTTGTCTTAACAAACATAGAATATGTAAAACGGATATTAATAGAGTCAATATGGTCACAGCGCGTTCGGAATATAAAACTACGCTAACGTCGAGCTCGAAATGAGTACGCGCATGCGCAAACTCAAAAACTTGAAAGCTCCCGATTTAAAAATGCTAAACTATATTGGCGCATGCTTAAAGAGACGTGTTCTAATTTGAAGTCTAAATCGTTATCATCAACATATTTTTCAATCTATTTTAAGGCAATAAATAATCAAGATAGTAATTTTTATCAACCTGACGAGGACATTTTAGAATTTAATGATAGATACCTAAATGGGGAATTGCAAATAATGTTCGACGAATTGAATGTTGAAATAACACGTGATCAGGTATATACAGCTATAAAACAACTTAAAAGCGGAAAAAGCGGAGGACCAGATTTATATAAATATGGTAATGATAACTTAATTACGTATTTACACAAGCTGTTTAATGTAATTTTGGATGTTGGTTATTTTCCAGAGTGTTAGTCCGATGGACATATTATACCTTTATGTAAAAAAAGGTAGCCTCGATAACGTTGAAACTATCGAGGAATTACTTTACTCAGTGCACTAGGTAAACTATTTACACGAATTTTAAACAATAGATTGTCTACGTGGGCCGAAACATATCATGTATATGTTGTATATGTTGAGGCTCAAGCAGGTTTCCGCAGTAAAATGGGTACTGTTAATTGTTCTGTTTTGCATAAATCACTTTATAAATGAAGGGAAAAAACTGTTTTGTTCTTTTATAGATTTTACTAAGGCATTTGATTACGTTGTTAGAGAAAATATATGGTATAAACTCATCAAAATTGGTGTTAGAGGAAAGATTATGGACATTATCAAATCAATGTATGCAAATGTTAAGTCAAAAGTTAAACATGATAATTGTTTGAGTGATGAATTTACCTGTCATATGGGAATGCGAATGTCTATCTCCTTTTTTGTTTTGTATATATATAAATGATCTAGAGGAAAAAATTGTTTCAAAAGGCATAGAAGGGTTGAATTTAGAAATGATCAAAATATGCTTGTTAATGTATGCTGACGATCTAATTATTTTCGCTAAATCTGCAGAGGGCTTGCAAAGTGGTTTAAATATTCTTCATGATTATTGTATCAGATGGAAACTGAAGGTAAATGTAGCTAAAACAAACATACTGGTATTTCGAAAAGGTGGTATTTTGCCCCGAAATTTGATTTTTTACTATAATGACGAGGTGCTTGAGATTGTTAGTCGTTTTGTCTATTTAAGATTATCTTTTACTACTGGAGGTTCATTTGCGTTGTCCGGTCAAGCGCAGAAAGCTATTTTCAAACTAAATAAATATCTATATACGATTAAAGATGTATCAGTAAAACATTATTTGGATTTGTTTGATAAGTTGGTCTCCCCTATTCTGAATTATGACTGTGAAGTATGGGGATTTTGTAAAGCAGACAAAATAGAGAAAGTTCATATACAGTTTTGCAAGAGATTACTTAATGTTAAACAGAGTACTTAGACAGATTTAATTTATGGTAAATTGTGGCGTCTTCCTCTTCAAAGCAATAGATTGTTTCGTGTTATGAAATTTTGGTTTAAAATAATATATAGCCAAAATACAAAGTATATTAAATGTGCGTATAACCAGTTATTAAGAGACATTAAGACACACCCAAATGGAAAAAAATGGGCATCTCTTGTTCGAACATTATTATCAAATTTAGGATTTTTTGAAGTCTGGGTAAATCAAGGTGTTGGAAATGTAAATGCATTTTTATCACTTTTTAATCAAAGACTGCATGATCAATTTATTCAAAATTGGAATTCAAGATTATCAGAATCTCCTGAAGCAAGATTTTATATTTTATTTGCGAAGTTTGGTTTTCAGTCCTACTTAAGCACAATTACAATAAAAAAGCTTAGAGTTACACTGTCGAAATTAAGACTCTCTTCCCATAGACTGGAGATAGAAGCAGGGAGGTTTAAAAAACCGAGAAAAACGCCTTTGCAAGAAAGAAAGTGCCAACATTGCAATATTCTTGAAGATGAATTCCATTTTTTGTTTGAATGCCCTCTTTACTATAGTCTTAGAAAACAATATTTAAAGAAATATCTTTGGAAACACCCAAACATGTTGAAGTTAATAGATCTCATGACGTCAAACAGTACGAAGGTACATCGATGTTTAGGACAATATATTTGTAAGTCTTTCAGATTAAGAAATGAGATTAATGCAACTTATAGTTAAGAATCGCACCGATATGTTTTTCTTCAAAATCGTGAGTGAGTGAGTGAGTGAGGGTGGTAGTGAGTGAGGGAGTGAGGGACAAGCTGTTTACTGATCGCCTGAATGCAGTATTTAAGAAAGGGAACACATTGTCTATATACTCGAGTGTATGATATGTAAAAGTAGTGTATTATTTATTAATTGATTATACTAATTATACTGGTTTGTGAAAATATTTAAATTATGTTTATACAATCGTTTGCTTGCCATATTTAAATTGTTTTGTAACTCATAGACATGTTTTGTCTTTTGGATGAATAAAGTTATCTATCTATGTTACTGAAGCCTTTAATGACATCTCTCGGTATCTGGATGACATATTGAACATTGACAACCCTTTCTTTCCAACTATGGTTAATAATATTTATCCTAAAGAACTTCAGCTTAACAAAGCTAATATATCTGATATTAACGCTTCTTTTCTTGATTTAGATCTCCCGATTGAAAATGGTGAAATAATTAGAATAACTCTATGACAAGAGAGATGATTTTAATTTTGACATTGTTAATTATCCCCACTTGGATGGGGATGTTCCCCGAGCAACTTCTTATGGGGTGTATGTGTCTCAACTTATTCGTTTTTCAAGAGCTTGTACTCGAGTTGAGGACTTTAATATTCGTTATCTTTGTATAACTAAAAAGCTACTCAATCAGGGTTACCGTTACCATAAACTTCGTAAAACCTTTGCAAAATTGTATCATCGTAACCCTGATCTTCTTTCCAAATATAAAAGTAATTTAAGGACTCTTCTGCGAAAAGGACTATCACAACCTGAATTCTATGGTGATGTGATTTATAAACTTCGTAAGATTCTTGGTCACATCACTTTCATACTATCTTTGTTAAACTTGTTAAAAAGTTAAAAAGTTTATCAAAAGAAGTTATGACCCTATCATTTTGCAACGTACTGCATGCTTGGTGGTGGACCCCTTTTACAGTTCGCCACTATGCGTTCCTCTTTAATTGTACGATGACCGGACAGGCTGTGGACCCTATGATGACGACTTCATTGTGACTTTCTAGGCTATTGTTTTTTTGTATTATATTTACACGAGCATATTTGTGTTTTACTTATATTGCCTATTGATGATGCCTTGTTGGTTAGAGATTAGATCATGGCGGGGATTTCTTTATTTACACTGTCCAGTATTAATGGGATAAAAGTAGGGTAAGTGTGAGGTTTGGTGCACCCTAGGACCTGTTCAAACCCCCAGTGACCTACTTTGCCACTGACCGTTCCAAGGCGGTAGCCCTATTATCAACGCTTTTGTGTTTGTGATGTCGTTTGCATTTATTATTACTTTAGCCTTTTTGTTTGTCTGTTTGCGTGTTTGTTTCTGTGTTTTGTGGTTGACTCTGAGATCCGTCGAACTTCAAGACAACGTGATCGACAAAAACGTATCGCAATTAAATCTCGTTCTAATTCGGATTGGATATCATACAAACGTCTCAGAAATAAAGTTAATAATTTAAAAAAGTATGCTAAAGAACGTTTTTTCAATAACATAGAAAGTATTTTAATCGAAACCAGCTCTAACAATTCTCGTCAATATTGAAAAATTCGAAAACACCTTATTAAGTCAAATAAACATTCTGAAACTATACCCCCATTAAAAACTACATTATCGAACGGAGAAATAATATATTCCGTATCTGAAGTTGATAAAGCAAACTGTTTAAATGATTTTTTTTGTTTCAATTGCCCCAATCGATGAAACGAACGTAGTTTTACCAAATTTTGTTACAGAAACAGATGCCTGTTTAGACAATATTTCTGTTGCCGAATCAGAAATTATGGATATTTTAAAAATATTAGACGTAAACAAAGCAACTGGAAACGATGGAATAAGTCTAAAGGTACTGAAAGAAACAGCTGTAACGATTTGCAAACATCTTTGTATTTTATATAATAGATCGTAGAACGAATCTCATTTTCCGGACATTTGGAAATTTGCAAACGTTATGCCACTTTTCAAAAGAGGTCTTACATATATTTCGACTAATTATAGACCGATCTCGCTGCTAAGTTGTGTAGGGAAAGTTTTTGAACGGGTCGTTTATAAGTTTATTTATAACCATTTACATATTAATAACTTATTTTTTAAAAATCAATCTAGTTTTCTCACAGGCAATTCGACAGTTCATCAACTTATCGATATATGATATATATCATAATATTTGTCAAGCTTTTGACGCCAAACAATATACGTGTGTGGCAAGCCATTTGTCCAATAGGTTCACGGTCGAAAAACTAGGATTAATGATCGATAAACTAGGTTTTTCGAACGTAAAACCAGGTTTATCGAATACTAACCTATATTTTCGAGCGAAAACAAAGGATAACGGGCGTAAACCCTAGTTTACGCTCGTAAACCCAGGTTTACGTTCGATAAACTCGATTGAACTATGAATTTCAGTCGTTATCTTAAGTTGACGAGCGTGAACCTATGTTTACGGGCGTGAACCTGCGTTCACGAGCGTGAACCATAGTTTACGAATGTGAACCTATGTTTACGACAGTGAATTTGGGTTTACGACCGTGAACATAGGTTCACGCTTGTGAACATAGGATAACGACCGAAAATCATAGTTTTGTTCGAGAAACCTAGTTTATCGAACGTAAACCTAGGTTCACGTTCGTAAACTATGGTTCACGGTCGTAAAACTAGGATTAATGATCGATAAACTAGGTTTTTCGAACGTAAAACCAGGTTTATCGAATACTAACCTATATTTTCGAGCGAAAACATAGGATAACGGGCCTAGTTTACGCTCGTGAACCCAGGTTTACGTTTGATCAACACGATTGAACTATGAATTTCAGTCGTTATCTTAAGTTCACGAGCGTGAACCTATGTTTACGGGCGTGAACCTGCGTTCACGAGCGGGAACTATAGAAAATCATAGTTTTGTTCGAGAAACCTAGTTTATCGAACGTAAACCTAGGTTCACGTTCGTAAACTATGGTTCACGCTCGTAAACCCAAGTTCACGGTCGTAAACATAGGTCCACGTTCGTAAACTATGGTTCACGGTCGTAAACTATGGTTCACGGTCGTAAACCTAGGTTCACGCCCGTATCTATGCTTTACGAATCGTATCTATGATATCTATGATGTACGAGCTTAACCAATCGGCGGTGTGAACCACTCTTACGTAGTGACCTGACCTGGGTTCACGCAATTATTGGACAATTGGCTTGCCATATTCGTGTACTGTATTCGAAGATATCTCTAGAGCTTTCGATAGGGTATGGCATAAAGCGCTTTTATTTAAACTTAAGCAAAATGGAGTTCATGGTAAATACATTTCTTGGATTGAAAGTTATCTTAATAATAGAAGGCAACAAGTATTTGTCGGAAACGCGTATTCTGAAATCAAAAACATAACCGCGGGCGTTCCTCAAGGCTCTGTACCCTATTGTTTTTAATATAATATGTTAATGATATATCCGAAAATATGTTAAGCATAGCTCGTTTGTTTGCCGATAGTTCTTTGTCAGTTTCCACTTCAAGAATTGATGATATGGAGGGTATTCTAAACCATGATTAAACATTGTTTCAAATTGGTCAAAAACATGGTTAGTTCAGTTAAACGCATGTAAAACTGAAGCATTGTTTTTTTTCTTCAAAAACCAATGAACAGCGTCGGCCTAATCTTATTTTAAATAACACCCAGTTGTCGTTTGTTGAACACCATAAACATTTAGGCCTTACTTTGAGCCATGATTGCAAATGGCATATGCATATCGAAAATATTACTCTTTCGGCTTCCAAAATCATTGGAACTATGAGGCTTTTGAAATTTACACTAAGTCGTAAGGCATTAAATCAAATTTATTTATCGTATATCCGTCCAATCTTAGAATATGCTGCTATTGTTTGGGATGGCTGCAGCGATTATCAAAAAAATAAACTTGAAAAAATACAATATGAAGCTGCGCGTATTGTGACCGGTCTTACCCGTTCGGTATCTATTGTTAATTTAATGAATGCAATTGGGTGGCTAACGTTATCAGAACGGCGTAAGTTTCAAAAACTTTCTGTTGTATTAAAAATTAAAAACGGAACAGTGCCTGAATGCCTGGCAAATCTACTGCCAAGAGACTCCATATCCCCTCAGGAAAGCAGAACATTTCTCGCAGAATCTATTTTTATGAAGTCATTTATTTCATCAGCTATGAAACTCTGGAATGATTTACCTTTAGGTATTATAAATTCAGGCTCATTAAACATATTCAAAGGTCATCTTATGCGAACAATGTTTGCTAGATCAAATGTTCCTGCTTTTTACTTATCTGATGTACGTTTTTCTAGACGAAAACTATTGTGTATATAGTATATTAGTCTACCCAATGATCAGTACATGAAAAGTACTTATTAAGGTATGAAAACACTAATTATTTTCCTCGTAGGCGCGTTTGTATGATAAGGATTAATAGTTTACCTTTTACACAAATCTTCTTCATTTTTCACAGTATCATATTTAAGGGGCAGGGGTGTGTGGGGTGGAGAGGGGGAGGGCGGGGGGGGGGTAGAGATTTAATTCATGAAAACATGTTGCAAACATGCAACCCTACATGTTGATACCATAAAGACATAGTTCAACTGCAAACACTTCACCAATACGTCATTTTAAACACGAACCCCCCCCTCAAAATTACGGCTTTTATAGACAAAATTGGACTAAAAACGCTCAAAACCTATGTGATAAACTATGGAAAACTTATTTCTGAGCTTATTTTACCAATTGTTATTTGAAAAGTGTCCCTTGGTACGAATCTGAGCGAGTCCTAATTACTGCACGCATCTCTTATAAGAGGAGAAAACATGTTCAGATGTTTCTTAAATGAGGATTCTGTGTTGTCATTTTCATAACAAGCTTAAAAACACCTACTTCATGCAAATCGAATGATTATTTGCCAAGATATGGTCTTGTGAATACCAAGGACAATAGTCTGAAATCGGCAAAAGTCAGAGATATTTTCTTTTAACTTTACACTATCTGAATTGTCATACCAGACGGCATTTCTTGTCAATACACCATATTAAATGATCAAATGTTTAGAACATTCAATGGACATAAATAAAATATGCATTTTAAGTACAATTAGGACGATGAATATGCCAGTTTATGTCGATTTTCATGCCAAAATTGATTTTTCAATCAAATTCTTCAAAATTGGTGGTACCATACCTGATTATAGTAGCGAATACGAGCTTAATAATGCCAAAAATACCGCTAAAATCAGAATTGATACTAGCTGAACGTTACCAAGTCGAGTTATAAATGATAAGGAATAATAATTTGCCTTTTACACAAATCTTCATTTTTCACAGTATCATATTTTAATGGGGGTAGAGGAAAGATTTAGTGGTTCATGCCTACCAAACCTGTTGCCATGCAGATTTAATTCATGAAAACATGTTGCAAGCATGCAACCCTACATGCTGATACCATAAAGACATAGTTCAACTGCAAACACTTCACCAATACGTCATTTTAAACACGAAAACAAAAATGAAACTCAAAATTACGGCTTTTATAGACAAAATTGGACTTAAAACGCTCAAAACCTATGTAATAAACTATGGAAAACTTATTTCTGAGCTTATTTTACCAATTCTTATCGGAAAAGTGTCCCTTGGTACGAATCTGAGCGAGTCCTAATTACTGCACGCATCTCTTATAGGTATGAAAGCACTAATTATTTTCCCCATAGACACCAATGTTAAAGTGTCACATAGTAATGATTTGCTGCAAATTCAACTCAAGTATGGATAATGCAGCTGTGTAATGTTCATATAGAAAACTATTTTTCCACTTGAAAAATCACCAGCAAACGTGGGGTCACAAGACATGTAAGAAAGTTCTTGTATGTTTACTAAACAGGTCAAGGGTACAGCTGTTTTTATTGATCGACTGTTTTCATTGCTCACAAAGAGTCAGCATAGAATCGAAATTTCGAAAATGTTCATCAGTGATCCAGTAAAACCTACTAATACGCTTCTTATACATATAACCACAAAATCGAATAGAAATGGGCAGTTTTCCCTTACTTATAATGCCCATTTCCATCAAAAAAGGACGGATTACTTTTTATTATAGGAACTACACCTCGGAGGTTTACATGTAATTAGTGGTGGTAACCCTTAATAAATGCAGATAATTCTCACGTTTTTGCGTCTGTGTGATCAAGATCGATTCAGGACGTTTCGGCATCTATTTTATTTATTACCCTAGACGTTTCGGCACCCATTTATATTTGAGTATTATAATGAAGTAAAGAAGTAAAGAAATTAAATATTTTCTATAAGATCACTTGTAATTCATTTAAAATGCAAAGTTGATTGCCTTAACGGCAACTCCGAAGCGGTTTTGAGCCTAAATACAACTAAAACATGAACATAAATAAGGCCCATATGATAATCACTTTTAAAATTTATGTAAATATGACTTTTATAATATAATGTAGCATAGTCACTGAAGTTCCCTTTGTAATAGCTCAGGTGTAAATCGTTTAATTGAAAATACTTGAATATGTTCCCTTTAACATGTATAATAATTTATACCTAAGACCAAATAAAAACGTATCTGTATTCATACAGTATCTTTTAATTTTTCACTTTACCTTCCTGTCATCTCCATATCGACGACTACAGGTATGTGACTTGAACAAAGCCTCCACAAACTAACCCATTATTAAAAATCGTCTACATATAACGCATGCGCTATACTTGTATGCATGCTAGGATAAGACATTTATGTAGTTATCTCAATAATGATATTTTTCAAAATCATTTACACGAATCGCCTCAATGCAATTGCGGTCAGGTTAATGAAGATGCAAATCATTTCTTCTTTTAATGTATGCAATTTAATGTTGAAAGGCTCGAACTCTTCCAGTCAACGCGTTCGTTTCATCCTTTAAGCTCAAATACATTATTGTTTGGAAGGTTAGATCTTACAAGAAAATGGTTTGATTTTTAATTCTGTCCAAAACTTTATTAGAGATAGTCATCGATTTACTTAGGTTTGCCATTACATTTTATCTGTCTGATCAACCCGAGCAATGTCACGTGTTGCATTATTCTTTCTTCCACTTTTACATTTCCTTTATTTTTTATTTCTATTTTCTTATTATCTTAACATGTTCTACTACATATCATGTTATAGTTAATCCAGCTTATTTATACGTGTTAATAGCAATTGCCATTCATTATATTTGTTAAAACTCCATTGTAGGGAAGGGCCGTAACTAATATGGGTAGCACTTGTGGCCCGACCCGAATGCATTTTACTTGTACATATTGCTAAAACGGAAAAGAAACGCAACTCGGGAATTCCGCTATATATTGTATGTACAATATGCTGATGTTAATCGAATGGTACATGGCTACGTAAGACCTTTCGTTTCGGAAAAAAATACTAAAACAACACATAATACCGCAAATAGTATTCATTATTGACAGAGTACGCGTTTGGCTCAAGCATGTGAGCAAACTTAGGATGCAACCTTTGGCAAACTCTTTACGTTAAATACAGTTCTGAACTGATTCAGTTTTTCAAAGAGGAACTTCAACATTTACGAATTTCTTGTTACAATGTGTAGTGTGATTAAAACATCTACAACATTACAGTTGTGTCCGTTCTCTAATTAATTGAACCTTTTTTTTACAAAACATCTTGGGTTTTCTTTGGAATATTATGTGGAATTAAGTGTGCAGTATATACAATATATAGCGGAAATTCCCGAGTTGCGTTTCTTTTGCGTTTCAGTATATATGGCAATACAATATGTTTAAATCAATCCACCCCCACACATACACCCACAACGATCCGCTTCTACTAGTTAATATATTTATTGATTTAACAAAGAGATTAACTAGAAGAAGCGGATCGTATGTCGCGTGTAGCGCTGCCAATGACAACCACCAAATAAACACAGCTACAAATGAATTGAGACACGCTCAAATACAATTGTATAACATACTGACTGTTATTCTCCATAAAAAAAAAAAAAGTATTCATGAAAACTTAGTTCAGGTCACAACTACACGTTTAAACCAGAATTGCGAAATATCACTTACCGGAAACACTTTATAAAAGACAAACCAGCAAGTACGAGGGTTGTCAAGAAAGTTAGATGCACACACTATAAGTATAGAATCGTAAGGTGGTTAAAAAAAAGTAATGGAATCTCATCATACAGATACAAATGTAAAGACTTTAAAAACATTTTGGAAAACGTACACATATTTATATACTGTTAATTGTGCATTTTTAAAATTCACCATAGGCTCCAGGCGTTTGTATGGTGTTTTCACGTCATTTTCAACACATGTAACGTTATATATGACGGTCGATTTTTTGTGGTGGAGGCAGACCATCAACTTTCCCTGGAACCAGTACTGTACACCTCCCGCCATCCGTAAGAATCGACAATTCCTCACTTACAAGTCGAGCTGCCAGTGGGATTCAAACCCGCAGCGGTGAGAGGCGAAGGTTTACAACGCAACGTCGTTAACCATTCGGCCACGGAGACGCTTATAGTAATGTAAAATACTATGCAATGTGGTTTTACGCCCCCATTAACACACCATATTATATTAGGGTATATTGGGACAGTTACCTCAGAGGGAGATGAGATGCAGGATTACCCACCAGACTTGCCTCCGCCGGGGAGCGAATAACGCGAGGCAGAGGTCTGAAGCTCTAACGATCGACGCCTTACCCACTGAGATACCGAGGCCGCTGTATCAGTATGCTTGACTACACTGAAAGACTTTAAAAACGCAACAGGGAAATAAACTAAGATAACTGACACTTTTTTTTAATAGAAATTAAATTTTAATTTCATCTATTCTATTTAACCATATCTACAGTTGAATATGCTGAAAATATCATTCAAATTGATCAGTTCAGTGTATATGTGAAACAACATACATACAAGTAGACACAACAATATTTAACTTTTAACACGTATAACACAACAATATTTAACTTTAAACAAGTATACTGTTGGAATTTTGCATAATCATAAAGAGTTACTCACGTTTTGGAATACTAATACTGCGTTAAAAGGGACTAACGGCAACCTTGAAGATTTTAACAATAAAATTAGCATCTTGTAGATCAGATACCACTATTGCAGTTCCCATAGGCCTCCATTATATATTTTGGCTTACAACCCCTATTCTTATATATGAACGGATGAAAAAACCTAACTTAATTTAAAGAACTATCTTAGAGACACTCAAAAATGACCAGCAAATTGTGGGTATTGTAATGCTTTCAGCCTCTAATACTTTGCTGAAGGTTGCACCCCAAGAATGGCAGTAAAGAAATTGTACTTGTTCAAATATACCGTCAGTGCAATTGCACCCATACAAATGAAAAATTCAGTCAAAATAGCCTTAATGAGCATGTGTTATGTTGGAAATATAATGTTTTGATGTTTCCTGGGAATTTGTTATGATTTGGGTAATTTATTCCAATCAGAATCTACCTTACAATCTGACTATATGCCCCAATAGACCCTATACGTTTTTTCAACAAATCAGAAGCCCCAAATTAATAGTGGTATCTGACCTGTATCATTTTGACCTGCAAGGGACTTTAGGCGATCTGGACGCATTATGAGCGTCAATCCAAATACGAATACTATGGTGGCATATTTATGCCACGAGATAGCTAGATAATTTCATTATTATCTCAAAAAATACATGGTACTATCTCGAAATAATCATGATAATTATCTAGCTATCTCGTGGCAGAAATATGCCACCATACGTTAACTATTGTGTTAACGTGATGACAGAAGAGGGTAGAATTGCATTGTTGAAAATTAAAGAGAAAAAGTAACATTATCGCGAAAAATGCACGATAAATTATTTAGCTATCTCGTGGCAGTATCTCGAAAAATACATGGTACTATCTCGAAATAATCATGATAATTATCTAGCTATCTCGTGGCAGAAATATGCCACCATAGAATACAACCATCATAATGGGTTTCATATTCCTATTATACGGACCCTTTATCCGAACATTTGATTATTTTTATCATGCAGATATGCACTTTTCTGCCTAATAAAGGGGTGACCTATTAAATTTTGCTTTAATTAGGCACTGACCAATAAGGCAAATCAATGCGGAATCCCTCGGTGTTTTGCCTGACGTCATAAAACAAACAAAAAACAACAACATGGCGACGTCTTCGATAAGCGTACCATTCTGAGAAATAGGTAATAATAGTAATTTATACAGAAAATATGAATAATCTACATGCTAAATAGAATATTATGTCAGTGCCTTTTACTATCAAGTTTATTATGCTCGGCACGAAAACGAAGAATGGCTCGGCACAGAGCCTCGAAGAATGGCTCGGCAGAGAGCCTCGCCATTCTTCGTTTTGTCTCTGCCGAGCCATTCTTCGTTTTGTAAGCCTCGCCTAATACACTTGATAGTAAAAGGCACTGCCATAATATTCTCTATGTAATGACATACTTTGTTCTGTAAAATTAGACAACTCGTCTAGCAGAAGTACACTCTGTATTAAATGTACGACTGTAAGCAATAATATCGCCATTAACATAAAATTACATATTTATGATTTAGCAACAAACCATAGAGGAGTCGTCCTGCTTTTCAGACCAAATATTTTCAGAAACATCAAATAAGCGGAAGGTAAAATGCGGTTTAATTTAATGGATTTTCACATTTCATATCGGGAACTAACGCACATTATGAAGGTTTTTAATTTGTATTTGGATGGACACATCAACTCCAATCCCTTTAAATCCGCTTGTTTTAAAAAAATCCAGATGGTCGTGTATTCCTATAAAGGACTCACAATTCCTAGGTATCCACCTAAGAATATGTCAGTCATATTCTCACTGTGTTGTATATTTCACGCTGGAGAAACGGTTGAATTGCCAAAATTAATAATGATTTTAAATCGTCTGCTCTGAGTGCATGAACACATTTACAATCTTTCAAGTCGATGTGTTTTCTTAGTACTTCGGCATTTCGTGAAGTATTTTGGGGGCGTTATGAGTTTTGTTAGAATTGGATGCAGAGAGATCCAGAATATGAGTGGAATTCAATTGAATGTTGTTTAACGGCTCATCAACACAGTATAGGTTATTTAGAGCCGCCCCAGAGAGAGGGGAAGGATACATAGGAATCCGGGAACCTGCCCTACTCTTATTATCGAATAGATTCCTATGGTTCTTTAACGTGCTCGGAGGATAGACGAATACACGGGATAGACGATACACGGGACCGCCCGGTTTACGTCCCCATCCGACGGACGAGGCTAAGGTAAAGTGTCTTGCCCAAGAACACACCGACGGAACTCAGTGGCACCACGGAGGATTGAACCCGGGGCCCCCGGTTACAAATCCGCCGCGCTACCGACTGCGCCACGCCAGCCCCTGAATATGAGTGGAACAAATCGCCGTAGTATATATATGCATTTCGGAGAAATCGTCACTTTGGTCAAAGCCCTAAGAAGTAGAGATTGGGCACTTACTTAAGTCTCAGTTAATCTCAATTAATCTCGTATGACACAAGGTAAAACTGCCAAATCTTCACTACCCACAGTATATGCATTTAATGATTCTATTTAATTTGAGACCAGTTGCCAAACTCCTGTTTTAAAAAAAGTATATAGTTAACGTTTTCAGTAAAACTACAACAGCAACAACAACAACAACAACAGGAAGAAACATTAAATAGGCCATAGTCTTTTAAAATAATCTTTGTCGATATTTAAGTAAACATAGTAATATTTTAACCGCAGCTTCATTCTAAACATAATGTTCTTTGATTTGAGACCATTTGCAGACTTGTCTTTAAGGAAAATGAAAATGTCTGTACAGTTACTAATGAAAGTATACACGTGAAAGTTCAAGTATTTTCTATCTGCCAGCATATGTTGCCAATCCCTGGTTTATTACGTCTCTGTTTTGGAGAACACACAATACCGAGAAAACAATGTTGTTAAGGGAAATAGTACACTATTCATAACAGTCCACTTAAAGCTGTAACTCACCGTTAAGGTTCCAATCAAACTGTAATTATCATATCAATCCAGTTGTAAAAATAATAATAATAATAAAAAAGATAAAAAAAATATGGATAGAAACAATTGTTCACAATAACTACTTCTCCTTCCAGTGCACATATAGTCATATAACATTACTATATTCGTCAGGCTACCCATTAAAAAATTATTGAAAATCGTTAGAAAACGTTGACACTTTCTGAATGCCCCATCGGATATCGAGTGAAAATGTTGGACAATACTATCGACTACAATAGTAAATATAGCGTTGCTGAATAGTTGTCACCAAACACCAGAGGATCAACATCGGAATATGGCGCGTCCACGTTGGGGTAAACGAATAGAGTTTTTCCTTACGACGGTCGGATACGCCGTCGGCGTCGGAGATTTATGGCGGTTTCCATACTTAGTTATGAAAAACGGTGGAGGTACGTTTTCGTTTTTATTACATTTGAAGGATTATATATACTGAACAAAAACAGAATCGTCCGACTTTTTTGCTGGTATTTTTTTAGGGCGAATAAAAGCTTAAACAGCATTGTAATAACACAATGTTTGATGTTTGTAAGCACACTTAAGTGATTACTAAATATCCCATTAAACAGTTTCAAATTCGCCAAGCAATAATCTTTTATGGATGATATGGCATATTTTGGTAATTTTGAAGATTTAATATGTTTTTATGGCCAAAATGCATGTTTTAAGAAAAAGGGGGCTAACTCCCTTGTGAAAGACATCCTTGTTTGGACTATTGTTGGCGGTCTATCTAATTATTTTTAAAACATTATTTTTTTCCTGTTTTGCTGTCTAGACAATCAGCATCAACATCAGCGGAAGTTTCTTTTTTTTGTTCAGTATATTTGTTTATAATACATATTTTATATTTTTCATACAAATTATAAACGGTGTTACATATATAATTGATAGACAAGTTAGAAATAATATGATGAGGCCTACATTTTGTTTTGTTCACCGGCGACGCTTGGTTTTATGAAGGTATCACAATGTATATAGACGATCTTAAATGAGTGTCTTTTATATTGAATTTAAACTCGTTGGATAAAATTATATGAGCTTGATGCTCGGCTGTATAGGATGGATTAACACGCCGTAGAAAAAAGGAAGTTACCATTACTGCGTTTATGAAGTATTTGTTATTACCCTGCCGGGGATCGAAACCACGACCTACCACAAGAGAGGCGAACGCTATATACATACCATTTCATGAAATTTGTATTTAAGACTAAGCGTCGACGGTAATCAAGACTGTGAATCCGCAAGACCAACTGAACGTGTTTGGTATTATTTTTTAAGAGTGTACATAAATCCAATACAATATAAAAAAAAAAGTCATACCAATCAAGACATGGTATAACCACCGTTTTGTCACAAATTCGCCATATTTTGAATAGAATCCGGTGTAAAATGCTTAAATTAACCCTGGTTCGTAACCAGTAATTTTTAGGCGCATTCATTACGTTTAGAACCTTGAGGATAGAAACTATCGCTATTTATTATTATTCAAAATGTATACATAAATGCTAGTGAATGGTCGATCCATATTGGAAATCATTGACCCATAGAATAGAACGCGGTAATTTTGAAAATAATACCAAGGCCGATCCTAGGGCGGATGTAGCCTATGCTTTCCGGATTTAAAGTGTTGGGGAGGCGGGTGGGGGCACACTGAGTCCACCATTGTTCATCGTTGTACTGAACGAATTAAATGTCCTGAAAATGCATTTGGTGAAAATGCACCAAATGCTATGTAGGAAACAAGCACAATTCAAGGGAGGCTGAGAGAGATCATGCCCAAAACCCACGAGTTCAGAGTCGCTCCCTGATTATGCTTAATATAGCTCTGTAGGACCATAATTTTCCCAGATCACATTTTTCACAGGTGTGAAGAATAGGATCCTATTCGTCACAGATGTGAAGAATGGGATCTCATTTTTCACACAACACAGTCACATATTTCACATTTCCTGTGAAATTTGTGATCGATGAAGGTTTTTGATGTGACATGAAATCGCATTCTTCACATTTCAATATTAATGTGCAATTTTACTAAAAATGTGCATTTTTACATCTGAATCGCATTTTTCACATATGGCTGGGTTATAAACTCCGAAATGTATTTACCGTAAGTCGTATGCTATTAGGTTTGTTTCCATATAAACTGATCCATCAAAAAGGGTTAATGTATATTAACTTGCGTAACCTTTTTGGGAGTTGTTGCGGTAGCGCAGTTGGTAGCGTGGTCGAATTTGTTTTTGCTAGGCGCTGTCGCCGTAGCGGTGCGGGTTCGATCCCGGCTAGTGCCAAACTAAATTGTAATTTATGTTCACTATGGTATGGTACATGTCCGTGTGTTAGCATTTCGTGTGTGGGCTGTAACATTGTAATGAAATGAGGAATTTTAAAATAACTTGGCGTCGAAGGCAAAACAATAATAATTATATATCTGCCCCTCAAGATGATGATGATGATGATGATGATGATGAAGATGAGGATGATGATGATGATGCCATAAATACGTTGCAACACTAACAGGCACGGACAGAATCTGTGAAAAATGTGATTTTCTTGTTAACCCCCTTTTTGGACAAACACATATGTCACATTTGAAAATGTGAAGAATAGGATCTTATTCTTCACAAGTGTGTGAAAAATGTGATCTGGGAAAAGTATGGTCCTACATAGCTCTCTCACGAAGGTCACTGATACCCAATGTTTGAACTTAACTATAACACTCGGATCGATTTTGTTGTAATATATTAATAATAATTCATATGATGCTTACGGTTATCAGTTTATATTATTTTTTCTGTTTAAAGTATAGCCTACTTTATTATAGGAACAATTATCAAAAAAATTATCAGCAAAATTAATAGTTGCGACAAGGCAACAAAAACAAACATAGTTGTCAAATGTTCAGAAGAAACCTTTTCATAAAAACTCAATAAACTGAGGATAACATGCGGTTCAATTTCATATATATTCACATTTCACATGAAACTGAAGCACACCATGAGAGTTTTCGTTTTGTATTTAGTAGGGTGACACATATCGGCACTCTTCCAGATCGCACCCGGTACCTTTTAGTGTGTCGAATTTACTTGTTTAGGGAAGACCTTATCTCTGGTTCGGTACCATGTCGGCTGTTATGTCATATACGCTTATATATGTATGCACTAAGTACTTTTGTTTTACACGATATATTTCTATAACGTTGCGTTGTTAATAAAAAAACAAAAAACACGTTTAATGTCATCAATCCATTTTTTAAACACTAAATCAATAATCATGAAGTGAGAGAGAGAGAGACCTGTCTTTGATGCGTATGTTTGGTTGTCAGCAATTGATTTGTTAATCATCATGGCTGAATCAGTAATAATAGACTGGGGTTATAGGCTGGACTCCCACTCTCTAATCTCCAAATACTCGCATAATCCCATAATCGCATGCATATTGTCCAAAATAACATTACCGTTTAATAGTCGGTTACTACTGTCGCTTAATATTCTAATATTTCACAAAGGGATAATAGTTTGTGTAATATCTGAAATACACAGGTAGTACAACGTTGCTTTGAATAGTGTATTGCGAAATCAGTCAAAACATAACCTCTGACACACGGCAATCTCGAGGTTTTCTTTTCACATTGTCACGCATCAAAACATACAAACGTGTCTTCGGTTTTTGTATGAATGAGCATACAACCGTGATTGTATGAATGAGCTAGAATGTATAATATATATGCATTAATTGACAAAGGGAGAATAATTGTAATGGGAGACTATAATGCCGAACTCCTATCCAGGTCACAACCTCTAAAAATACCAAATGACAGTCGAAGTAAATGCCTTTTAAACCTCATGATGCCATTGAATATGGTTCCCATTGATGCCACTGATATGTGCTCGGGTGCCGAATTTAGTAATGTCCCGTATAACACAGATAGAGAGACATGGATTGATCATATATTTTTACAAGATACAGACTTGCAAAATGTCAATTTTTGTCATATATTCGATGATAATTCATTGAATGTATCGACGCACCGGCCAATTGTTTGTAGTATTGTGTTACCATGACAGCTTAATAGGAATCTGGAAACCCCTGATAGATTAATTAACTGGCATAATATCAAAGATAAACACATACAAAACTACAATACATCTATCTCGACAAACCCAATCTTACGACAATGTGAAGCACGCGAAATAAAATGCAAAAAAGATATTGATGAGCTGTACCACTCTATTGTTAGTGCTGTTAATTTAGCTACTGAAAAATGTATTCCAATATCAAGATATAAACCCCATATCAAGCCGTATTGGAACGATCACCTAAATAAACTACATCAAACTGTAAAGAATAAACGCCACCAATGGATAAATGATAATCGCACAAGGGGAAATAACTGCGTTAGTCATAGTGAATATAAATTTGCCAAAGGAGAATTTCGGAAAGTTCACAGAAATTATGTTATAGAATACTTAAAAAACATGGAAAATGAAATCGACTTAGCCACGGAAGTTGATAATAATGAGTTCCGGAGGTTAATAAACCGTCGGCGAAAAAGAGCAACCATATCTCCAATGCATGAAATGAATTTTAACGGTAAAGTGTGCCAAACCCCCGAAGAAATAAATTTAGGATGGCAAAATTATTTTACTGATCTTTATTCACCGACAACGCACGAATCTTTTGATAACGACCATTTGCAAAATGCTTCTGATAAAGTTGATGAATTAAGAACGAACTTGTCGTCACATCAAGATTATTTAATCTATGATTTCATTTCACAAAATACCGTTGAACGTTGTCTCCGAACTTGTAAGAGACGTAAGGCATGTGGGGCCGACAGAGTTTATTATGAAAATCTGATACATGGCGGTCCTTTATTATTAAGTTGTACAACAAAACTGTTCAAAAATATGGCTCTTTTCGGACATACACCGTTAGATATGAAACGCGGTATAATTATAACTATGTATAAAGGGGGTTACAAAAGAAAATCAGATCCAAACAGCTATCGGGCAATATCACTGTGCTCAACAATTTTAAAGCTATATGAAAAGGTTGTATTGGAGTTTATTGAAAATGAAAATCCAGTTACTATCAATCCACTGCAAGGTGGATTCCAAAAGGAAATACATTCTTTAACAAGAAAAACTTGATGCAAAGCATCAATTCGGCGCCAAAATTTTGAAGAATTAAAACATACGTTATTAAATAACAGTACACGTGTTTATCAGTTATTTTAACTATCTTATCATCAGTACTAAACCTTGGTATATTTAGTGGTCATGGACATAATATTAACAAACGTTGCTATGTTGACTTGGTTAAATGTATTTTGAATTAACTAGGTCATTCAGACAATTTTCCAAACGGTTTCGTTGCAGGACTTTCCTTAAAATGTGTTAAATGAATTGACTGCATTAGGTTTAAATAAATAGTTTATGGAAAGATAAGGTGATGAATGCCGAGTGATTACAAAGTCGTTGTTGAAACATTTGGAGAGAAAGCTAAGTAAGCCAAGAATTAATGGACAATGCACTTCACATATCTGTTTGATTTTTTAACGTCGTTTTTATGCCATGAAGGGCCAACAGACGATCAGTTTTAGACTAATTGTTTTTGTTTTGTTATTAAACCTAGTACTGTATCACATGAACCATCTATACAGGTAACTGATAATCTACTCATTTGAATTAGTGGCTGGAGACGAGGGACAATAAGACACAATGTTGCATGTCAATCATTATAAAGGGTGTACGCTATAGAAATAGTGTCATGTTTAAAGACAACATGGTACTGTCTGAGGATCCAACTGACCTCTGGATTCAAAGCCCAGTGCGCTACTAACAGTGGTAATGCCGACTTTTTCAGTTGTAATTTGAAATGAATCTGCTATTTAATAGCACTTGTGAATATGATCATGATATTTTTATTTATACCCGTAAAAAAAACTAAAAAAAAACACACAAAAATATACAGTTTTATAAAAAAAATTGGCACAGGAAGAAAACAATTTAATAAAATGGGTATTCAAGCACATGGACATGTAAAATTTTAACTGAGATTATTGAAATTTTAAAAAGAAAATTGGTAAATGTTTATATTTATGTTTGTCGGTCTGTCCTAAGGGTCTGGTGCTGATTCTAAGATATCCAGGCACCAAGTGCCTATTGGACTGCTACAGTTAGGATGATGTTCGACATTTCCATGAAAATGGGAGTAATGCAGAAATGACCGCGCTCGACATCTCCATAAACATGAGAGAAATGCAGAAATGACTGCGGTCGACATCTCTATGAAAAGGAGATAATGCAGGAATAACAGCACTCGAAATCTCTGTAAAAGTGAGAGTAATGCGCAATGACAGCGCTTGACATCTCCATAAAAATGGTAGTGATGCAGAAATGACAGCGCTCGACATCTCCATGATAATGGGAGTAATGCAGAAATGACAGCACTCGACATCTCCGTGAAAATGAGAGTAATGCAGAAATGACATCTCTCGACATCTCCATGAAAATGACACCGCTCGACATCTCCATGATAATGGTAGTAATGCAGAAATGACCGCTCGACATCTCCATGATAATAGGAATAATGCAGAAATGACAGCGCTCGACATCTCCATAAAAATGAGAGTAATGTAGAAATGACAGAGCTCAACATCTCTATGAAATGACTGTATTGCAGGAATAACAACGGTCGACATCTCTGTAAAAGTGAGAGTAATGCGCAATGACAGCGCTCGACATCTCCATAAAAATGGGAGTCATGCAGAAATGACAGTGCTCGACGTCTCCATGAAAATGAGAGTAATGCAGAAATGGCAGCGCTCGACATCTCCATGAAAATGAGAGTAATGCAGAAATGACAGCGGTCGACATCTCCATAAAATGGGAGTAATGCAGAAATGACAGCGGCCGACATCTCCACGACAATCGGTGTAATGCAGAAATGACAGCGGTCGACATCTCCATAAAATGGGAGTAATACAGAAATGACAGCGGTCGACATCTCAATGAAAATGAGTGTAATGCAGAATTGACTGCGGTCGACATCTCCATGAAAATAGGAGTAATGCAGAAATGACAGCAGTCGACATCGCCATGATAATGGGAGTAATGCAGAAATAACAGCGGTCAACATCTCCATAAAATGAGAGTAATGCATGAATGACAGAGGTCGACATCTCCATAAAATGGGAGTATTGCAGAAATGACAGCGGTCAACATCTCCATGAAAATGGGAGTAATGCAGAAATGACAGCGGCCGACATCTCCATGAAAATGGGAGTAAAGTAGAAATGACAGCGGTTGACATCGCCATGAGCACATGTAAAACACTGGGCGTGAGACATACACCCGTGAGGAATTTCCTAACTAGGCATGGGACCCTTACGAGACATTTTGAAATGTCAACTTTGGTCGGACACCCGCAACCCCCCATAACAAACCGTAAGGATATACTTTAAATCGAGAGAATTTATTTAGTGTAGATTTATTTAAATCTTTTCCATTTATTTAAATTTCGTGCAGTCCATGTTAAATAGTGAAAAAAAATCATGTTTTTGATCTAAATATGTTTTTTTAAAACAGCGCACTATTGTTCCATTTCATAATTTCAGTCCTTATTTATTTTGAAGAACTTTGCCGCGATGTGTTGGCGAACATTGCCGCAACTTTGCAGCGAACATCACCACAAGCATCGCCAGAACAGTGCAGAGAAACATTTTATGCAAATGAAGTTTGATGCAAAGTTGCAGCGAACATCGCCAGAAGATTACAGCTAAAAGCATTATGCAAATGAAGTTTGCTGCAAAGTTGCCGCACACTTTTACCATGCAAATGAGGTCTGCGGCAAAGTTGCGTTGAACATCGCCGGAACATCACCAGAACCTCATTTGCATATTTGTTCGCTGCAACTTTGCCGCAGACCTCATTTGCATGATAAAAGTGTACCGCAACATCGCCGCAAACTTGTTCGCCGCAGCTTTGCAGCAATGTTTGCCGCAGAGTTGCAGCAAATAGTCGCCAGAAGCCTATATTTTTGGTAAGGGTAAGGTTATACATAAGTTAATTTTATAACTTAGTAAATGACATGATCCACCCAATTTGAACAAACTTGAAAGGTCAATGCTAAGATGCTTAACATAATGTTTCATGAAAATTTCAGTGTTGGTTACTGAGAAGAAGACAGATGGATGACAGCCTATGGTAAAGCTGATCTTGCACAAGCCAGTTCAGCTTAGAAAAAAATATAAAATGCAGTGTCCAATCTAGGATCTAAAAAGCAGGGGGGATTTTCCCCCCTTCCTCTAAAAATGTGGGGGGATTTTCAAAAGTAAAGGGGGATGGGTTCAAACAAATCTATTACACCCTTTTCATAACACCATTTCGACTGCAAGTCGCATAATTTTGAATATTTTTTGATTCCGAGTCTGCGCTCATAAATCTACTTTCGTTTTCAATACATTAGTCTGCATTTGACAGTCAAAATGAAGCATTACAAAATTAGCGATTTCCCGTAAACGAAATTTAAATGCCAAAACTTTCCGATATATCATCGTATTTTCTCATTTCTTAGCAACATTTAATGTAATTTGGCAATAATAATTAATCAAACGATTTAAAAACGAGAACAATGTGAAAACATTTGAAACGCAGATATTACGTTCGATAAATTTCGTTAATTTTTCTAAAATTCGTATTACGCATTTGACTCGTTTTCAGTCAAAATACAGGGAGACATCGTTTTAATGAAATGATTTTGTATAATTTTTGAATTATTGGTGCATCATTTCTTACAGAAATTCAAGAAATCGCTAAGCAGTTTTATCTCTTGTGTTTTATATCTTATTCTGGTGCGTTTTATAGCATGCTTTAAATGCCATTTAAACATTTTTAATTACAATCCAAACATACTCAACTATCAGTCCTTTTGATTCCCCATGCCTAAGGTCATTCCCCATGCCTAAGGTCAAAGTACTACCACAGTATGTCCGGCGCCCTCAAGGGGCGCCGAACAATGACGTCGTTTGTGGTCAGGGAATGCATTTATTTTGCAAAAGAACATCGATCGAAACTGTATGCATGCTATATGGATGTACAACAGGCTTTCGATTACGTGACCCATAGCCTTCTTATTTTGAAAATGCGCGATGAAGGAATCGCCCCAGGCCTCTTAAATATATTTTTTAGACTTAACAGAAAACGCTGTTAGTTGTGTTAGAACACATGGTATGACTTCGAAATGGTTTCCAATCTTACAAGGCGCTCGACTAGGCCAAGTAACCAGTGCATTGCTTTATCTAATCTTCGTAAATGATTTGATGAATATAGTTGATAAAAACAATGCCAGTCTTAAAATAAATAATACCAGTTATGGTTGTCCAACGTGCGCAGACGACATGGTTTTACTATCGTTGTCAAAAAATGGCTTACAAGAGCTTTTGCATTTGTGCCATAAAAACTCTTTGAAAACCGATATTTTTATAATGCATTAAAAACTAAAGTTATTGTCTATAATGACATTTACAGTGAAACACATCGCACTTGGTATCTTGGATCAAAACATATTGACGAGTCAGACAAATACTAACACCTTGGTGTCTTGTGTACTAAAAATATGGATTTGAGCGAAGTCGTAAACGAAAGTTGTTCAAAACTCCGTCGTACATTTTTTAGCCTGTCTGACTGTGGGATCCACAATGATGGCCTCCATCCGTTAACATCAAAACATATATATGAAACGGTCGTTCTCTCTAAAGCCTTATACGGTAGTGAACTCTGGAATGGTCTATCTGCCACACAAATTCAATCCCTAGAAAAAGCCCATCGACAATGCATAAAATGTATACAGCGGATGCCCAAATTTACCAAAACATATGTTGCACTAAGTCTTCTTGGTATGTATCCAATAGAAACATTTATAGACAAAAGAAAACTTCAATTGTTTGGCCAGTTATGCACATTGGATCATTCAAAAAATATAAAAGTGATTTTTGTTGAACGCCTCACATCTTACATGTCACACCCACACACGAGTTTAGGGTTTATGCCCGATCTTTATCGAATACTTGGAAAATACGATTTAACCTATATACTCAATACGTACCTTAATGATGCAACATTTCCATCTAAAATGAAGTGGAAGTCTATCATAAACAAGTCAATACCAGCGTATACACATTTTAACTTCAAAAATAAACAAGTGTGTGACACTAGCTTACAAGAATTCAGCAGAATTCACAATGAATGTATTCCGTGCACCTTGTGGAAATTCAGTCAATTATACAGAGATCACATGCACTTCTGTAATACTGCTGTATCTTTAATAAGTAGAATGTTCTCGTTTCAGCTTACCACTGTATGTAAACTGTGCAAAACGGAAACATCTACTATAGAAACGCATCTAGCTATGTTTTGTACAAAAAATGATGTAATTCGTCACAATATGTGGTGCAAGTTACATGACATTCTAGGCTCTGATTTTGACACTTTCTGCAAATTAAGGCCAGGACGTCAACTGCTAGAATTACTAGGTGGCTTGCCTACTTTTAACATGACTGATTGCAAAAGAGTCGCAAGCTACAAAGTGATTCTACGACAGCTTCACTTCATGTGCAAAGTCCTAAATATTTATTATGTATATTATTGCATTTATAGTTAACGTTCCATTAAAGAAATGCTTACTTTTCGTTTCGATAAGCTTTTACTAAACATGGACTCTGCAACTAAAATCCAATTATCATTTTAAGGTCTGTGGTACAACCATTGAATCGAATAAGGACAATTTGGTTTTTACATTATCGAACACAGATAGCAAATTATGATATGCCCTTAGGGCTTGATCGGATAAAGTTTTAACAGCTTACCGGTATGAGTAAATTTAATGCCTAAATACGTAAAACTATCTACGATTTAAACGTTTTCGCCATTTATTAAAAACTCCACATTATGATTTGTTTTCCTTTTTTCGAAAATACATGCTTTAGTTTTATTTATATTTATTTTTAAACCCCACTTATGTGAGTATTGGTAAATACTATCTATCTGAGACTGTAGGCTATCTGGGTCCGTTGTAAATAACACAATATCATCGGCAAAAAGGATCAGATACCTTGTCAGCATATTTAGGTCACTATCAGTCAACGGGTGTATGAACAAGTAAACATATATTATACTGAACCAAACAGCTAAAGCGCCAGTAGACAATACCTTTAATGTATGAACTTATTAAATGCCGACTGGTACCGTTGGAGACTGGTGATTTGAATGATTTTTTAAAAAATCATTACAGTCGTTATTGACAAGATATTTCTCTCGTTCAGAATGAAATTTGTTTTGTTTTATTGATTGTTATTATTGAGATATTAAAGGTATTGTCTTTTGGTGCGTTAGCTGTTTGGTTTAGTATATATAAGAACATATCATAATGATTTATAAAGTCTGATTTATTTCAAGAAATCTAAAACTAGACTAAAATCTATAGTATCAAATAACTCTCTCATAGTATTAACATTGTAGTATCTTTGCCGAATAGGATCAAAGTCTACACATTGCAACAAGATATGTTTGACCGTTAACGGTGTAAAACAGGGTATACATTCTGGTAATTTCTCAGGACCGCAGTATTTATATGTATGTTGCTCACGTGACATCCATAAGCACAAATAGGTTTTGATCACAACATGTCTTGCATCACGTAAATTTACCGTCTAGCTCAATCTAGTATTACCCGCGAGTGTAATTTTAGTGGACTACGAGTTCAACCCCATGAATCGGTACGTTTTCTGTACCGCTGATAAATTCCGTAAAACACATCTTGTTTCTGCTAGTAATTTAAATATTCATATAATGGTACTAGTGTAATGTTTGTCAGCGTAATTATTTTGTGTTTTATAAGCTAAACGTTACGGATAAATACTGTAAGGAAACTTGAGCCAGCTGGCATTGCTCGCCATTTACAATGTTGATTCAATGTGGGTGAATATAAATACACTATCCGCGGTTCCTGGTTTTATTTAAGTGGGTGTTTCCCCTCTCCCCGCTGCCCTCCCCCTCCCCCCCCCCCCCCCACTGAGTACTGAATACTGTCTAATTTAGAGCTGAGTACTGAATACTCCTTCATTTTAGACCCGAGTACTGAATAATATATAACATGAATTTCTTCATCAAAATTAACCAATTTGCTACTTATTCGTCTAATTGTATGAAGATGGGATATAAAAGGACATATAAAACTGTATTAAAGGTTGTATCTCACCGTTTTGCTATTTTGGGGTCAATCATGAAATCTAAATACGATTTTTATGGAATTCAACAGGGTTTTTTTACATAGAAAACATAGTTTGAAGGCATGTTCCTATTTTTTTATGCGTACTGAATACTAAATAATGTATATACTAAACACTCTCTAAATTTGCCCTGAATACTGCGTACCAAAAGTGGGTGGTGGGTGGGTGCGTGTGGGTGGGGTGGGGGGGGGGGGGGGGTGAAACAGCCCCATTTAAGACTAACGTACTTGAATGATACTTACGCGTGGAGGCTCATGAAATTTTTTAATGATATTGTTTAGGATTAGTATATCTCGAAATCCCATAGATTAAGCTGGTATCATGTGTCTCCAACTAAAACCAATAGTATTCACCTTTTCAGTCGATTTCTAAAGACTTATGTTGACTCTGTCCCAACAATCAACTGTGTATGGAGTTATAAATTGTACTTTATTCAAACATAAGTTGGGTTCGATCTGAAATATTCATTCTGGGAGGAAATGAGCTGTATTTTTTTTAACGGCTCATCAACATATTATATTTACTTAGAGCCGCCCCAGAGATAGGGGGAATATACATATACATCGGAGAACCTGTCCTACTCTTTCTATCGAATATGCGCTTTACGTTCTTTAACGTGCTTAGAGGATAGACTCCGATACGTGTACGGGACCGTCCGGTTAACCTTCCCAACCGACGTACGAAGCTAAAGTAAAGTGTTTGCTAAGGAACACACCGACGAAACACAGTCGTACCGTTGAGGCTTGAACCCGGGTCCTCCGGTTTCACCGCGCTATCCATTGAGCCAGCCTGAAAGAACTTTTTCTTATTCTAGAATTATTGTTGTGAAGTTGCATAAGCCAGAATTTCCACCTGAATGCGCTGCTTTGTCCTTACGGTACATGTGGTCCAAGAAGATTTCTCTTGATAGCCTCTATTCTATACTAAGATGACAAATCGATATGTTTTCTCTTATATTATTAAGCTTGTTTCTCATACAACGAATGTGTCTAAGCATGCTTGGACAACAAAGATACCGTATCGAACAGTATTTAGCTCTGTGTCATCAAATATTCAAATAGCCATGTCGAAACATGCTGTTACTTATTCCTATAAAAATAATCCATTAAATATAACTTTGTGTTTAATCATAGGCGTAGGAGCCGGGGAGCCGGGGGACATCCCCACCCCACAATGGTCATAGTGTGTGGGGGTGGGGGGTGTGTGGGTGGGGGGGGGGGGGTTGTGAAAGGTGGTTGCGTTCAGAAAAGTTTTGTTTTTTGTGTAAATGAGCTTGAATAACGTTGTTTTTTTTCGTTTTTTTGCTTGTCAAATATTTTGTCAAAATTTTTAGCCCCCACCCCCAATATTTGAAACATACCGTTTTGTGCTTTTTTGGCTTGTCATTTTTTGCCCCCTAAAAAATATGCCCCCCACCCCTCATC